>NDGM010970304.1:0-13225 GCA_002564305.1 Octomys mimax
CTCAGTTTAATTAGAGTAGTGTAGTCGTTGCAACACTGACTGGTAAGCAAGGTCAGTCTCTTCTGGCATTGCTGAGTGCGTGTGTGGTTTTCTGTGGCGGACATTATTATAAATATGCTTTTCCTGTTGAAGCATTTGAGATCTCAAGGATGCAAGGCACACGCTTGGAAGCACTAGCGCAGCCTGTTCAGGAGTATAGGGGAGAGCACCTTGTCCTCCTTGGAAAACAGATACTGGCATGACAGACTAGCCCAAGTGGAGTGTTTTGGTGATAGTTACATAAATAGGTGCCAACTCTTTTAACCGAGCTCAGGCTGAAACAAGTCCTGATGCTTTGCATCTTGAAACAGGTTGGGCCCTGTTGAGCTTCCTGCCGTGGAACTTGTGACCTCAAGTGTCAATGTGATTCTAATCAGACAAAACTGGATTAAATATATCTGTGCCTTACAAGTTCGAATTCTATAGAGACGTCAGGAGTAGTGTGACATTCTCCAATGATAGAGATTTTTGGTTAAGTTAGAAAATATACAGACCCTGCCCTCCGTTGCCAGCAAGGGAGGCAGCAGGCAACACTTCATATGGGGTGCTGCCCCCGCCAAGAAGCCTTCTATAGCGTCTCTTCCTGTGGTCTCTCGGTGCTCTTTAAACTCTTTCTTTTAAGGTGTCCTACTGTCTTCAGACTGAGAGATTGTGTGAGACCAGTAGGTTGGCAGAGACAGCACTTTTATCCCGGGAAGGGGAACATAACCAGGAAGAAAAGACGTATCAGATGGCTGTTTTCTCAGCAGAAAATGCACGTTCTTGTTGTTCTCCCATTCAGTGGTTCTTTTTCTTGGCATACAAAGCTTAGTACTTGCATCCCAGAAAGGGTCTAGGGACTGGCCTAGCTTGTGTCTCAGGAGTAGGCCCGCTCTCTTGATGTGAGCCAGGGGGTTAGCACTTTCAGCACAGGAAGTGACAGGGGTGTGGGTGGATGCTGGCACCCTTCACTCTGTTCTCAGACTTCTGTGCTACACTGGGCCCAGGCCATGAGTGGTTCCCAGCGCTCCAAGAAGGGAGTGTGCAGATGTGTGTTTGTGTGCATTTCCACAGCGTCCTTCCCCTGATGTGAAGGCCGAGCTGTTTGAACTGCTCTTCCGGATGCTCCACCACAACTGGCGCTACTTCTTCAAGTCCACTGTCCTGGCCAGCGTGCAGAGGGGAATTGCCGAGGAGCAGATGGAGAACGAGGCTCAGTTCAGTGCCATCATGCAGGTGAGGTGGAGGAGCCAGTGAGGCTGCAGCATGACCCAAGAGCAGAGACCGCCTTCTGCATGCTTCTGAGATGTGGTCTAAGTTTTCCAGCCAAGGCTTGAACTTGTGGTCCTCTTGGCTCAGCCTCCCAGATTGGTAGGATGTAGGTGCGTGCCACCATACTTAGCTCCTAGCAGTATTTATTTATTTATTTTTTTCTTTTGCGGTACCGGGGATTGAACTCAGGACCTTGTGCTTGCCATGCAAGCCTTTATTCTACTGAGCTATCTCCCTGGCCCCCCAGCAGTATTTTGAAAGCTAACTCTGGCTCATGCCTTATTGAGAGAAGCGCTTCCTCATGGATCACTGCTCACTTTCAGACAGAGTTTCGCTAGGTTGCCCAGGCTAGCGTCTGCATCACTGCAGCCAGCTGTCCGTTCTCAGTGCATGCTTTTCCTTGTGAGGAACCGGCAGCTTCCTCCCTTCAGCTTCCCCACCAACACGCAGCATACACTTGAGTGCACACTTGTTCTTGTGTAGAAATACCTTCTGGAAAAGCACATGCTCTCCCTGGTCCTCCTGCCTTTTATATATCTTTGAAGGCTTGCTGTTGGAGTGATCTGGTGTCTGCTTCCCCTCCTCCCTCTCTTGTAACTCTGTTCCTGCTTTGAAGAATTCTTAGGCAGCGCCCAGGGCTATAACTCAATGGCGCAGTGCCTACCTGGCAAGTGCAAGGTCGTGAGTTTGATTCCTACCAAAAAACCCCAAAACAAAACAAAAGAATTATTAGGCAGAGTAAAGTTTGTTCCTCCACTCAGAACTGATAAAAGTCACTTTGGAGAGTAGTTACATAATCTGACATACCCACCCTATCCCCGAAGTACTGAGGCTTAAACCTAGAGAGCACTGAGCTATCTCCCTTTCTTATTTTTCATTCTGAGACAGGGTCTCATTAAGTTGGGAGTGTCTGACCCCCAGGAGCTTTCCTGCAGACCACTACTTCTGCTCTTCCTGGGCTCACTTTCTGTTGGAGCAGGATAGTTGGTGTAGAGTGTGATTCACTTCACTCCCAAGCTAGTGGCTTTCACGTTCAAAGATTCCAGAGCAGTTTACGGTTTTGTTGCTTAACCCCAAGGCCGAGGTGGAGACAGAGCCAGAGGATCTGTGCCCTATGAGACTGAGGATGCCACGGCGAAGGGTGCTTCTGCAGGGGTTGGCTGGCTGGAGTACGCAAGCAGGCAGGCTTCAGCGTCCACTAAGATTGCTGAGGGATTTGACCACAGTTGTGGCCTTCTTATTTGAAAGACTATGCGAACAGGTTCTAGCCATTGTCTTATAGAATAAACATGACCAAGCTGCAAAGGGGGCTGAGTGAGGAGACACAGGTGCTGAGACTCAGGCGTGCTGCAGATGCCTGAGTGCTCAGGTTAGAAAGTCAAGATGCAATGCCTTTATCTGGACTGTAAGGGGGAGAGGCTGCTTGGGGTGCGCTAGTTCTGCGGGGGTAGTCTGGCTGGCCCCGGGGGAGCCCAGGACTGCTTATAAAATGGTAGTCTCATTTCGCAGGCTTTTGGACAGTCCTTTCTCCAGCCAGATATCCACCTTTTCAAACAAAACCTGTTCTACTTAGAGACTCTCAACACCAAGCAAAAGTTGTACCATAAGGTAAGTGCCCATCTCTTGGAGAGACACTATAGCCAGCACCCTGGGACCAGGGGCGGCCCCTGGGCTGTCAGCCTCACCCCTGCACTCCTCCTCCTCTGCCTGCAGAAGATCTTCCGGACCACCATGCTCTTCCAGTTTGTGAATGTGCTGCTCCAGGTCCTGGTTCACAAGTCCCATGACCTCCTGCAAGAGGAGATTGGCATCGCCATTTACAACATGGCCTCTGTCGACTTCGATGGCTTCTTTGCAGCCTTCCTTCCGGAGTTCCTGACCAGCTGTAATGGTGTAGATGCCAACCAGAAAAATGTGCTGGGGCGCAATTTCAAGATGGATCGGGTGAGGAGAGCAAGGCCAGGCTAAAATGGCAAGTGCGGCAGGCTCTGGATCCTGGATCTGTCCTCTGAGGGGCAGGCGGCCCCAGGGCACACCAGGCCTGTAGGCGTGGTCTCTTCCTACCCTGGTGGTCGTGGTGGCTTGTGTGGTACTTGGATGGCCTGGGGCTGGGCTGGGCTGGGCTTGGAGTCTTTCCTCCTCTCTCAGCCTTGGCTTCTCTGGTTTGCAAGTACATAGTTTCAGCCACTGCAGCCCCAGTCTCTGGCTTCAGCATCCATCTCTTGTATCCCGCAGGTGGGATATTTGCCTCATTTTCTTGTACTTAATTACTCCACTCCACTAGAGCACCCCTCATCTGGGCTCAGGGGTTTCTCCATGGTGATGAAGCGCTGTATGGCAAGCACTGTTTGTGTAGAAAGTCATACGTGTCGCTGATTTGCCCAAACTTGCAGGTCAGCAGAAAAGGTAAATGTGTTGGCGCTTCAGCTCTGCCTCCCCTGCCCTGCTAATGGTGGGCCTGGGTTGTCCGTCCTTCCAGAGTTCTTTCCAGAGCAGCTGCAGCCCAGGTTGGGCTAACGTGCTGTAGGTTCAGTGGCACATTCTCTGAGGTGCTCCCCCTCTGTCGTGTGCTGCCTTGGGGCCGGGAGCTGGGCTGCTGATGGCTCTAAGTGCACAGCTGCTGTCACTGCTGGGGTGTCTGGACCTGCAGGGCCCAGCCCCGCCTGCCCTCCTTCCTCGGCGCTCACCTGCCCTCCTGCTGTACCAGGTGTGGAGTCCCTGCTCTTTGCCCCCCAGAACTTTGGCCCCTGGAACTTTCCCATAGAGCACGTCTTGTTCTTCCTTGGTCTCTTCACACACACACGGTGACCTTAAGGAATTTTTAAAGACCCAGACCTTACTTTCTTTTGTTGAGATCCTATTCTTCTGAATCAGAAATTCACTTCGGGTACTTTGATAATTTTTTTCTTCCTTTCCTTAGAGCTCACAACCTAGCATTTTAAGATCACTTTCTAATAACATCAGTATCAGCTAACTTCTTGACTTAAAAGCAGCGGCTTCCAGATTTACCTGTTAAAGACAGAGAAGGATTTGCATTCCACTGAGAAATTCTGACTTGCTGTTGGCAGCTACTGACTTAAAGGACATCCTTTGGTTGACTTTCTTGAGGATAACGTAAAGGAGTCCCACTTTCTAGACGCTCATTTGTTCTGTCTGTGTTTGGAGCTGGCTTCCTCCGGCCCAGTGCCCCATGTGGGGTCCCAGCAGACACAGGCAACACGCTGTCCCCTGTGGGCCGTACTGGGCAAGGCACTTCTGCATCCTGCCTTGGCCAAGCCTTCAGCAGCCCTCAGAAGTATAGGTGCTGCTGCTTACTCCGCTTCGCAGGAGACCTGGCTCCAAAGTTAGTTACAGTGCTTAGAAGTGGTAGAGCCGGGAGCAGGCTTCAGGCCCGGGTGTTCTGTCCTACGTGGAGCCCAGCAGAGGGCCGACCTAGCCAGCTGGAGCCAGGGTCACAAGGTCCCCAAGCAGCCTCTTGGAGGAGCCACGCTGCGAGCAGGGGAAGAGGGACAGGTGCAAGGGAGGAGAGCTGAGGGAGGAGAGCTGGACGTGCTTCAGCCCTGTCCTGAGTCCAGCCTTGTCGCCCAGGTTTCTGGGGAAACACTCAGGCACCACTGGCCTGGGGAGGCAGCCAGGTCACTCTGTAACTGTGCTTTGTCACGTTCCTTGCATGGACTTACACAGCAGGCTTCCCATAATTCCGCGCTGGAGACAAAGATCTCACAGTGGGACATGCAAGCATTCAGTGTTCCAGCTGTCAGGGCGCCCTTACTCCTGGCCTGGGTGCTTTCATGCACTTGCGGCTGTTTGGGGCGGCCTGGAGCTGGTGTAGGAAGGATTCTACTGGGTGTGAGTGGTGTCACCCAGTTGGCTGTGGTGCGGGGGTGGATGACAGCTGAGCCCAGCCAGGCTCCTTCCTCCATGTCTGTGCAACCTGTCAGTAGTGGTGGGACAGTGGCAAGGACCCAGTGGGCTATTGTTTGCTGCTTGCTACACTGCCTGGCACGCTGGCCCTAGAAAAGTGCCTTACTTTTCTCTCATGGCTGGGACAAAAATATCTTGACACTCAAAATTAAGGAAGGAAAGGTTTATTTAGCTCACAGTTAGTAGAGGTTTCAGTCCATCCTCTTGGCTGGCTCCAAGGCAGAGCGGCACATAGGAGAGTGGCCCTCTGTCCATCATGACCAGTGGGTCAGGAGCAGAGGGAGAAGGAGCAGCAGCAGACTGGGGCAGCTCTGAGCCTCTCCTCTCTTTATATTGTATGCAGATTACCCACCCTAGGGCGGGTGTAGCACTCATGCCCATAATCCCAGCATTGGCTCAAGAATTAATTATAAACTCTAGAAGCTGCCCCATGACTGCATGAGGCTTTTGGGGGACAACTAGACACAAACCGTAACAAGATGACCTGTCCTTGCCCTGTCAGGGCTGTGCTGCATAGTATACCCTGGGCACTGAAGCAGTGGTGGGTGACTGGGCTGTTGGAGGGCAGGGGCTGCGGGGCAGGGCTTCAGCTGTGTCCCTGCCTTCTAGGACCTGCCCTCCTTCACCCAGAATGTGCACAGGCTGGTCAACGACCTGCGCTACTACCGACTCTGCAATGACAGCCTGCCCCCTGGCACTGTGAAGCTGTAGGCCTGCTGCCAAGGGACACGGACCGCTGCACAGTTACCACACCGCCTCCACGTCCCCCCACAGGTGTCACCAGGCAAGTCTCTGCCAATCTTGGGAGTTCCAGCCTGGGCAGTGAGGCTGGCCTCTGCCTCTCCTCCACTGCCCCTTCCTGCCACCACCCAGCAGAGCTGGCTTCAGCATCCATCGCCGCACCGCCTGGAGTTCCCAGGCATCTGGCGCGCACGCCTGGGGCGGCATCAGGAGTCCTGTGTGGCAGTCTGTGCAGATCCTGTGCGGATCAGTCACGGGCAGGAGCGCCAAGGACTGTTTACGACCGTGCCACCTTCTCACCATTCCACCTCCCCACCTCCCAGGCCCAGCTGGCCAGGAGAAACGTGACGTTGGGACTGTTTCTACCGAGCCTCCCTGTCCCCTCCGATTGCCTTGAAGTCTCTGCTTTGCCAGGGATTTGCAAAGACTTGGGTTTTTGTTTTCTCATCATTCCATTGTGATACCAAGAAATGAAGCTTAATGAAAAATAAAATGCTTACCTTGTTATATAAACCTGGCTAGGGAGCTTCCTTCTGCCCAGAGTCCCATAAGGCGGTGAGAGACCATCCCAGGCAGAGTGGGGCAGTGAGGGCTGTGGGGCACTCCAGGCGGGCACGCTGCAGGAGGGTGTACTGGTGGGCGCTCTGGCTATGCCCATCCTCTCTAGATGTGATGTGAGGGGGCAGGATTCCTATTGCATTTGTTCAGAGAAGGTAGAAGAGCTGGTCCCAGCGACAGTGACTTTGTGATGAGATACATCTACCCTACCTGCTTGACTGGGGGGCCCAAAGCTCTCCCCCAGTCCTGCTGCTCTGCACCACAAGCGTGGGCTCCTTCCACCTTCGTGCACCTTCCCAAGATGTCTTACCAGGAAGTCTCCCTCAGGAGACTGAAGTCTTTCTTGAGGCAGGGAGGGTGAGGTCCCTAGGGAGTTTACCTGGAGAGCAGAGGGAGGAAGGGAGGAGAAAGGACTGTGTGTGGGAGCCAGGCAGTGCCCTGCCCTGTCATCGGTGTGTGGAAGGGGTACTTGTCCTTGAGCTTTCCAGAGTAGCAGAGATGCCAGGGTGACTGAGCAGGCCGAAGCGAGGTAGGTACTGATGTGAATCTGTCTGGAAGAGAGTTGTTTACCTGAACCGTAGGGTGTGGTTTCTGAGAGGGAGAGAGGCGCTGGCTTTTGGTAGAGCTGAGGAAGGGTCCACGAGTTGGATTTTCTGGAGCTTTTGTAAGAAAGGCTTTGCAGCAGGCCGGAGCAGCCAGCCAGGGGGTGTGTCTTCTGTCTGCAGCTTGCCCCACTTCAGAGTTGTGAAAGGAGGGGATTGAAATGCTAATTGCTCTTCTGCAGAAAGGAATTAGCATCCGATTATTCCTAGTCCATAAATAATGCCTCACCTGCCTGCTGGGAAGGCTGGAGGCTGTGCTGAGATGGAGAGTTTCTGGAGGGCCCGAGGCCAAGGGGCCAAGGGTGGGAGCCCCGCCCTGAGAAGGAACTGGGTGGAAGTTGGGCAATGAGGCCGGGCAGGCAGGAAGGTGCCCTGGGATGGAAGCTCCTTTCTTTCTGCGCCCACTGGGTGGCCCCCTCTGGGGCAGGGGGTGTCGGCTTCCAGCTTGTGTAGGTAGGCAGAGGCGTGGTGACCTGCAGGAGGGGCTCCTTGTGTGGGCGTGTACCCCTGGGCTCTAGGCCATGCTGGAACTTCAGGTTCTGAGAATGAGGACAGGGAGGACAGAAAAGGGCAGTGGGGACATTTTGACCCCTGGGCGGGGAACAGGTAATAGCATTGCACTCACCGAGAGCCGTCCCACAGTGTCCCGTGGATGGGGAGGCACCTCCCGGGAAGATGTCTTTCTCCTGGCTGGGACCCCATTCTGCCCTACTTCTGGTGGTAAAAAATTTATATCTGCCAGAGGCGCAGCTGCTAGCCTTGCTAGAAGGACCAGTGAAACCCTGATTGGCGCATTGTCCTTGCCTCTTGCCCACCTTTAGCAGAAGAGGGAATTTTTTGAAACAGCATTTGTTTTTCTCCTCCTAACTGTTGATAGTAGAACTCATGAGCTATGCAGAATACGCTTAAGATACAAAATCATCATCTAACCCTGCTCCCTGGAGAAAGATACCAGGTTTATTATATTTTGGTGTGTTTTCTTTCCTCATCTTCATATAGGTATAGATATGCATGCTTTTGTGTTTTCCTTTTTCTTTTTTGTAGCATTGAGCTCCTGGCGCTTTTGTAGTCTCCTTATGTGTAGCGTAACATGTTGTGACCATTTCCGTGTGTTACTAAATACAGAATGCCCGCTGGTGGCGAGTGGCATGTCATCCTGTGGATGTGCTGTTATCTGCAGTTTCTGTCCAGTACCAGTGGTGCTGGGGTGAAGGTCCATGTGTGTAAATCTGTAGGCTTGTGTTTTACTTCTCATAAGGTAAACTCTGATCCCCAGAAGTGCTGGGTCAGATGTTATGGCCTCTTGTGGATACTGCTGGGGCCTGATTTCTGTTCTAAGAAGAATAGATGTTGTGGGCTCTGATGCTGTGGAAGGTTTGAACAAAAACCTGTCCAGGCGACCATGTGGACCACTAGGTTGTGGTTCCTGGAGACTCAGAATGCCCACAGGTGGGCGCCATGGTCTGCCCAGGCTTGAGGGCATCTGTGAGCCCTTCTACCCTTGTGCCCTCCCTGTGGGTCCTGGCTATGGGGCAGCTGGGATGGGGCAGGGGAGTGGAGCAGGCACTTCATCCTCACTCCCTGGGTCTTGGCAGGAGAAGCGGGCTTGCTGGCCGCTTGCTACCAGACTGTCCTAATAGCCAGGTGCTGAGGAGGGCTGAGATCAGTCGGATGCAGCCTGGGCGCCCGCGGAGTCCACGGCACACTGGAGATCACATAAGATGGATGCGCAAGTGGTACTGACCCCTGCACTGAGGTAGGGGCCCGGGGCCTGGAGAGCCAGGGCGTGTGGAGCACAGGCAGCTGGGCGGTCCTCACTAGTGGGCAGGTGGGTCTCTAAGAGGTCAGGAATCACCGGCAGTGTTGTGGGGACCTTGGTGGGATAACGGAACCGCACGTGGTGAGTAGAACAACATTCTCAGTAGTATTCTGGGGCAGCAGTTGTGCTGGGACTTTGTGTGTCCCTGGTGATGGGGAAGGAAGTGCCTGGCTCTGTCACTGCCGATGCGCAGAGGGGGCCTAGCCAGCTGCCTTCTCCGTTGCATCCGCACTGCCCAGTCTGCTCAGCACACTGGTGCCGCAGGCTGTGGTGTTCGTTTGAATGCCTTGCCTGCCTTGGCCCCCCTCTAGACAGCTCTTTGGCTTGCCTGGCGTCTTCAGTGGCTCTGCTCTACATGGCTGCCACATCCTCCCTGCTGCATCCCGAAAGTGCCACCTCGAACTTTGGTGTCTCCTGAACAGCCCTTCTTCCCCAAACGTGTACCACTTGGCACTGGTGCCAAGGTCTCCCCCTCTCCCCCTATGGAACCTGAAGGCAGGGCGTGGGTCTGTGTCCCCAGCACTTTGTGTAGGAATTAGCAGGGAGCACATGTTCCCCACCCCACCTCAAAGGTGAGTGTAGGAGAATTTGTCAGATTCATCCAAGTGTGCTTCTCCCCACAGGAAGCAGCACGGGGTCACATGGAGGTGCCTTTGACTGATTCCCAGCAAGAGGAAGCCAGGGCTTTGGCGCCTGCTCATTGTGTCTGGGGCCTTCCCTCTCAGGGCTCCTTGGGGACAGCTCTTAGCGCAGCTCTTCAGTGAAGGATTTCTTTAGCTCAAGGACTCGTTTTTCACCCTCCTCTTCTGTATCATTGGGAAACATCTTTTAAAAGCCTTATTAATTAATTGGCTCAGGGCCTCCCTTGGAGTTGGCAGGAGGCAGAGTTGATAGCAGACATGGGTCAGCCTGAGCCTCTGCGGGGGCCCTGAGGGTGGCAGTAGCTCTTCCGGGGTCAGAGTGGAGCACAAAGAGGTTGAGCCGTTAGCGCTTAAAATGCACCACCAAGGAGTTCCGCATAGGTGGGCTTTTGGGCAACAGGTACATTTTCTTAGCTTCCCCACCCTCCTCTTCTGCGTGGTAGTAATGCCTGCATATTCTTTGCAGATAAATAAAAGGGAGAAAGTAAGTGTCTCATTGTTGAGTGACGCTCAGTGGGTAGCCTGCAGGGCCTTTCTGTCTAGATGTCCACCTGTACGTCTCTGGCCTCCATTGGGAAGGAGTGCGTGGTCCGTGCTTCTGCCTGCTCCAGAAACCTATGCGTGCATAGCGCAGGGGGCTCACGGCCCCAGAGGCCTGGCCGGGTCATGCTGAAGCTATAGCAGGACATGGGCAGGAGTGGATCCTGCGGTTTTTTCCTCCTTTTCCATGAGTATACAGATACATGTGCTTCACCGTTTGCTTTTCTGTAGTGCTGAGCTCCTGGCTCTCCTATAGTCTCCTTACACATTTAGCAATTTGTGACTTTCCGTGTGTTACTGAATACTCCAACAACGTGCCTGTTGTGGCAAGCGGCATTTCATCATGTAGATATGCTGATGTCTGCAGTTTTTCTTCTATTACCAGCGATGCTGCAGTGACCATCCGTATGCATAAATCTGCATGTTTTCTCTTTCTTCCCGTAAGCTAAAGTCTGGCCCCTAGAACTGCTGGAAGTGGATTCAGTGGACCGTGGAGGGCAATAAGCTGGTACCCGATCTCTACCTGGGTCTGGAGCGGACCTGGAAGCTGGCAGAGCGGGCGGCCTCCCACACCCCTCCTCTCGCTCCAGTCCCTGTACTCGCACTGAGCTGGACAGTTCCTGAGCCCAGAGAGTTGTGGTGACCTTGCGTCCAGCCTTTGAAGGGCACTCAGCAGGGGTTCTGCTGGAGCGGGCTGTGTGCCGCATGCCAGTCTGGAGAGGCCAGGAGCTGGGGGAGGCGTGGGGCTCCTCCTGCACCAGTGCTCCACCCCTCCTCTGCCATGGAGGCTTGGCCTTCGGCAGCACCCCTACCCCACCGGAGGCTTCGTTGCTTGCAGAGCGAATGAAGTTGGAAGCTCAAAGAAGGGAAGTGACTTCCTCAGGACCACGCAGCCACCTGGCAAACGTGGGCTCTGTCCTAGAGTCCGCATCGGCTGTGCGCTGCTGGCGCTCCCTGGTCTGCCTCAGCCACGGGAAAGCCAAGGCCACTGTGACCTCCTTGGAGCATCAGGGCTCTGTGTCTGCTCACATCAGTCATCCTTACCCTTGTGTCCTGATGACGCAGGAGACAGCGTCTGTCACTGTTCCCAGTGAGCCAGAGGGACAGTGAAGCCTGGGGGTTGCATGAGTTCCCAGAGCCACACAGCTAGAACATGTGGAGGCAAGAATCCAAGTGAGGTGGGAGGGTCCCAGCTTGTGCCCTTCCTTCTGTGCCCAGGCAGGTGTGTGTGGCTGCCTTGTGCCGTTCACTGGCCAGGATGCCCCGCCCGGGGTTCTGGAGCTGGGCCTGGCAAGCTGAGGGCTTGGGATCCAAATCCCTTCACACCGCAGATTGGCCATGTCCACTATGTCCCTGTCTTTGCAGGCCCTGTCCCCCTCTTCCCATCATGGGCCCCCTTCCTGGCACACAGGATGGCTGCATGCCCAGTTGGCTCTTCTTTCTCTGGGTTTATGAGGGACCAGACGGGGAGGCCCCCCGGTCCAAGGCTAATGAATGGGGCTCTTCTGTGGCCAGGGTTGTGCTCCCCCTGGGAGGGTGGCTGTAGGTGACCTTCTCCTACCTCGGTTTGGGGACTTGGGTGGTGGTCCCACTCTGGGTCCTTCTATGGACACCAGCTATTTCCTCGCATTCAGCTCTACAACAGGCGCTAGACCTAGAACACATGGTGTCCGCCCTCAAGAAAGGAAGGAGCCATGGGCCTGTGTGTGTGTGTGTGTGTGTGTGTGTGTGCGCGCGCGCGCGCATGCATGTGAGTGTATAGGCTTCTGCCATGAAGTGGGTCCTGACTGGGCGCAGGTGGTACAGAAAACACTGATGTCTATAACCAATCTCATCCTGCTTTGGAAAAAGCAATGGTGGGAAAAATTCTTTTGAATAGAAATTTCTGATTACATAATTCGTTTTGTGCAGGGCTTTTTTTAAATTAGTAAAGTAGAGGAGAATAAACACAAAAATTGAGCAGATTCAGGATAGTAGTGAAAATGGCTTTACCCAGGGTAACTGTTTCCATGACTGTAACAGGGACCTAGAGCCTGGCCGCAGGTGCCCAGTGGGTAACGCAGGATGAGGCTGGCATCTCTGCCTCTGTGTGGCATCTGTCCCCCTTTTCGCCTTAGAACTTGGGGCCAGATCCCTGTTCTGCTCTGCACGTGAACACGCTGGTCACTGTGAACACTGCTGGTAATCCCAGCTGTCCGCTCAGAGTTCCCCGATCATTCATGCCTCTTCAAGACGGTACCCAGGCGGCTTCAGGATCTGCAGGGGCATCGCAGTGCATTTACACAGTCGTATTCCAAGACCCCCTTGGAGGGACACTGGACATCTCTAATCCTGGTCCTAAATCTGTAGTGACCTTGGCCTCCGGAGCCTGCAGCACAGCCCTCGGCACAGGGTGTGGACCCCGCGCCCCGCCCCAGGCAGGAGCAGTTCCTGCCTGCTAGGTGACTGGACGGCTCTTCAGGAGACCTGGCCTGAGATACGGGCACCTGAGACCCAGATGCCATACGCTGCCGGCTGTGCAGAACCCCCCTCTCCCCACCACTTGTATTCAAAGCTGCTGTCAGCCCTAGAAGACGGCTCTCATTGGCCAGTGCTCCCTGTCTTGCCCTGTGCCACCACTCCCTCTTTTTTTAAAGATTTTTCCAGCTTTATTAAGGTATAATTAACAAATAAAAATGGCATATATTTATGGCATATAATGTACTGTGACATGAGTAACTAACTGATGAAGTAAATCAAGCTAACGTCAATCACACCTGTGTGTGTGCATGCGTGTGTGCAAGTGCACCTGCGTGCTTGCGCTTACTCGATTGGCATTTTGGGACAGGTGGCCAAAGATCCACGTTTTGCCCTAAAGCTCCAGTAACAACTTCTGAATATCATTTAATTTTAAGATTCATAAAATTAATCCCAGTTCTCAGGGAGGCTGAGGCCAAAAGATTGAGTTCCCCAGAACTGGGTCACTTAGCAAAACACTCTCAAATTTTTTTTTTTTAATTATTTTTTTTTTAATAAACATTTATTTATTTATTTTAGTGGGGGGGGGCCGGCTCAGCCCACCAGGGGGCGCGGCTGGCTGGCATGTGGTGCTGGGGGATTGAACCGCGGTC
>NDGM010970307.1:0-12239 GCA_002564305.1 Octomys mimax
GCTTTGCTAAGCTTGTTCTAAGTAGGTGCTTTAGACCACTGAGCCATCTCTCCAGCCCCTTTTTCATCTTTTTAGTAAGAAAGTTTCCAAATATGTGGCAAAGTCAAGAGTACTTATATACTCACCGAGATTTTGTAGTTTTTCACACTTTGCTATATTTACTTTATCATTCATACATAGCTCAGAAAATGACTTTTAGGCAAGTTGTAGATATCATGACACTTTAGAAATGCTTCATGCATCTCCTTGGGTGATGGGTGCTGTCCTACATCGTTTCTCTATCAGCATCCTCGGTGCCGTGTTAAAAATGCAGATACTCAGCTCCACCCAGACATAACTGAATTAGAATCTCCATTTTAACAAATCTGCAAGTGATTCACATGCGCATTAAAATTTAAGAAGCACTGTCCTATATAACTCAAAAACGCCTACAAAACCTAACAATAATTCTCTAATCCAGAGCTTGACTGCTCTTGTCTTTTAAAAGCGCTGATGGGTAAATGTTGATTCAAACCAAATGCTTAATTAGGATCGCTCTCTAGCCATTCCAAAAATGCATTTATCGAATGGGGTTTTCTTTACCTGTTCTCTGTTTGTTTTTCTCTTCCCTGCCTTTTCCTGTCCTCCCTCTGCCAGGGGAGCTCATGGATGGCCGAAGGGGCCTGGTCCCTTCCAATTTTGTGGAGCGTGTGTCTGATGATGACCTCCTGACCTCCCTCCCTTTGGAACTGGCCGATTTGTCTCACAGCTCAGGCCCTGAACTCAGTTTCCTGAGCAGAGGTGGGGGTGGCAGCGGTAGTGGGGGCCAGAGCAGCGGGGGACATAGCCAGCCCAGACCGGAGGAGGAGGACGCAGGGGAGGAGCTCAGCCTGAGCCCCCCGCCGGAGGGCCTGGGTGCTCTCTCGGTGCCTTACCCTCGCCGTCTGGTGGTCCTCAAGCAACTGGCCCACAGTGTGGTGCTGGCCTGGGAGCTGCCTCCTGAGCGAGTAGAACTCTGTGGCTTCCACATCTGTGTGAACGGGGAGCTGCGGCAGGCCCTGGGGCCTGGGGCGCCCCCCAAGGCTGTGCTCGAGAACTTGGACTTGCGGGCGGGGCCCCTCCATGTTTCTGTCCAGGCCCTGACCAGCAGGGGCAGCTCCGACCCTCTGCGCTGTTGCTTGGCTGTGGGTGCTCGAGCCAGGATAGTACCTAGCCAGCTGCGGGTCCATCGGTTGACAGCCACATCTGCAGAGATCACCTGGGTGCCCGGCAACAGCAACCTGGCCCATGCCATCTACCTCAACGGGGAAGAGTGCCCACCTGCTCGCCCCAGCACCTATTGGACCACTTTCTGCAACCTACGGCCTGGCACACTCTATCAGGCCCGGGTAGAGGCTCAGCTCCCACCCGAAGGAGCCTGGGAACCAGGCTGGGAGAGGCCAGAGCATCGGGCTTCCACCCTGCAGTTCACTACACTCCCTGCAGGTATGAAGGGGTAGGCACTGCTGTCTTGAACACCCAGGAGGCCAGCGATGGGTGATGGTGGCAGACAAGGCTGGCCTTGCTGCCAGTGTCAGTGAAATGGCAGATGGGGCTGATGTCTCAGGCAGAGAGTAGCCTACATTTCTGGGTTTCATGCCTGACTTCCCCCAGGCCCACCTGATGCCCCCCTGGATGTGCAGATTGAGCCAGGGCCCTCCCCTGGCATCTTGATCATCAGTTGGCTCCCAGTCACCATTGATGCTGCTGGCACCTCCAATGGTGTCCGGGTCACAGGCTACGCCATCTATGCTGATGGACAGAAGGTATGGCCTGGGAAATACACCTGGGTAACCCTCCTTGCCACACCTACAGCCCCTGTCTTCCTGGCCTGGTAGTGATAACCAGCCCCTGGAATTTGGGCCCAAGGGATTTAAAACTGCTCTACCACTGAAGCCACGAGGCCAGGAGGACTGAGTGAGATAAAGCATGCAGAGGGCTCAGCCTCGCAGGATATGCGCTGCCATTGTCGTCCTTGTGGCATCGCATTCAGCTCTCTCAGCCTCTCCTTCCCCTCCTGTGCTCCTGCTCCTTGTAGATCATGGAGGTGGCCTCGCCCACAGCAGGCAGCGTGCTGGTGGAGCTGTCGCAGCTGCAGCTGCTGCAGGTGTGCCGCGAAGTGACTGTGCGCACCATGTCGCCCCACGGCGAGTCGGCCGACTCCATCCCTGCTCCTGTTGCTCCAGCCCTGGTTTCCGCCTGTTCGTCTGCTGGAGTTGCCTGCCCCTCACCACGACCGAGCCTGGAGGCTAGAACACCTCTTGCTGTAGCATCCCCAGGGCCTGGGGACCCCAGCTGTCCCCTGTGGTGCCCTGCTCCCTGTGAAAGTCCAGAGCCTCCGGGAGGCCTCCCAGCCAACCTCACCAGAGAGATGCCAAAAGGAGCCCAGGAGGAACCTGTAGCGCCTTGCTTCCAGGTACCCTGTCTGGTGGGAGCGAGCAGGTACAGGCTGGCAGAATGGCCTGGGTTTGTGCCCTTCTTCAGTGCTATCTATTTTAGGAGGAGGCTGGGGCAGCTGCACTGGGAGCCTCAGAGGAGAAGAGGGCTGGCGAGGCAACCACAGGCAAGGGAGGCCCTGGCCCTGCAGCTCCCTGCAGGGCCACGAAGGAGGCTGAATGGACCATAGGAGAGGCCGGCCCTACGGTCTGCCCCATGCAGGGAGTACCGACCCTGAGGACGCCAAGTACTGAAGCCTGCCATGGAGCCGACCCTGGGACAAAAGCCAGGGCTGAGGTAGAGGCTGGAGACACTGTCACAGAATCAAGGCTTGCCTCCCTAACCTTTGCCATCCCAAATACGGGTGCTCTCTTCACTTTTCTCTGCTCTGGTTGGCTCTGACACCTTTGTGTTGTGTGTCTGTTTCTTATTCCCTTTTTCTTCCCATTTTTCTCTCCCCACTGTGGCTCCCATGTCCCACCCGTGGCCTACACCTGCATTCTGGGCATGGCTCTTTTTCCTTCTGCTAAGGACCCTGTCTTATTCTCGTGGGGGCTGACCCTGCCCCACAGCCCCCAGGGCCCCTCAGAGCCCTTCCTGTCTTTCTTCCCTGGCTCCCTATCTGCAGAGGGAAGATATCGCAGAGCTTGGGGTTCATCTGGCAAACCCTGTCGTGGATCATGGCCGCAACTCAGACCTGTCAGACATCCAGGAAGAGGAGGAGGAGGAAGAGGAGGAAGAGGAGCTGGGTTCCAGGACTTGCTCCTTCCAGCAGCAGGTTGCTGGTGGCAGCAGCAGGGAGAGTGGGGCCAAGGTAACGGGGTGGGGAAGGCTGGTGGGCCCCAGGCCTCAGGCTCCAAGAGCCCCCATCGCAAGTATCAGCAGCTGCTCTATCACTGCCACTGCATGAGTGGCCTCAGTCCTGGCTCATGATGCAGATAGGAAAAGACCCAGAATGGGTCTGGTCCCTGCTAGGAGGATCAGGGAGGAGGAGCGCTCCTTTGTACATGTTTCCTCAGCCTACTGCATGCATTGCCCTGGCCAGGGGGCGCTGCCAGCCTCTGGGAAGGGGATGGGGTGGCCTCTGCAAGGTGACGGGCAGCCTGCTCCCTGATGCTCCTTCCCCATGGGGGCTGGCGCCTGAGCTGTGGGTGTGTTGTGTTCCCTAATTCTTCCTCTGGTTCTACCTGGACATGTGTGTGACTTTGGACCTGTCATGGTCCCTCTGATTCTTTTCTCTTGGAGAATGTGAAGGGAGGGCTGTGGGCTGGCCCTAAGCCCTGTCCTCACTGGAGGGCAAGGATCACAGCTCTTTCCTGTTCTCCACGGACGTCTCTTCTCCGCTGCTCTCTTCTCCCCACCCCCAGCCCCAGCCTGACCCCTTTTGTGAGACTGACAGCGATGAGGAAATCTTGGAGCAGATCTTGGAGCTGCCCCTCCAGCAGTTCTGCAGCAAGAAGCTCTTTATCATCCCTGAGGAGGAGGAAGAGGAAGACGAAGAGACTGAGGTGCAGGAGAAGCCAGGGGCAGTCTGTTCTTCCCAAGACCCCAGTCCATCGGAGCCTCCATCACCGGGGCTGGGCTGTGACAGTGGTCAGCCCCCAGGACTTGGCCTGTGTCCCCTGTCTCCTGAGCCCTCCAGGGCCAGGGACCACTTGGAGGATATGCATGGACTGGTTGGTGGAAGCAGCCGGAAGAGAGGAGGTGGCTCCCCTGAGAAACCCCCAAGCCGCAGGCGGCCTCCAGATCCTCGAGAACACTGCAGCCGGCTTCTCAGCAATGGCAGCTCCCAGGCCTCTGCACGGCCAGCACCCTCACGGGACAGGAGCAACCTCCCTGTGATTGAGGGCATCAGGGGCGGACTAGAGGCTGGTGGGAAAGGGCGGCCGGGCACTTCTCGGAGATGCTCCCGTGGCCGAGCCCCTGAGTCAGGCCTGGCCAGCTGCCTGTCCCCCAAGGGCTCGGAAATCAGTATTGAATATGACTCTGAGGATGAACAGGATGTGGGCAGTGGGGGCATCAGCATCACCAGCTCCTGCTGCCCTGCAGATGGGGAGCCCTGGGCCACAGCGCCTATAGGAAGGCCACGGGGGCCTCTGAAGGTCAATTTGGGCCTTAGCCCATACCCACACCTCCCAACCTGGGAGAAAGGGGAGCCAGAGAGGAGAGGCCGCAGTGTGACCAGCAGAGCCAAGGAGCCGCCTTCCCGGGTCTGTGCCCACTTCCCACCCCAGCAGCCCCTGCCTGCTGCCGCCTGGTGGCTCTGCTTGCTGCTAACCAGCCACTCCCATTCCATGCTGCAGCCTCCATCAGCAGAGGTGGGGCTGGGCCTCCTGGCCCCCTCACCTGCCTCCTCCTACCACATTCCACCGCTTTGCTGCTTCTGCTGATTGAAACTGGGACGCACACTGTTCTGTCACCACTAGTCGCCAGTTGCTACCTTCGGGCAGGGTGGCCCTTTGCTCTGCATAGCTAGTTACGTCTTCAGGACCCTGACTGTGATGCCATGTCCGAGAGTCACCAGCCCTCGCACCGAGGAGAAACAGTCCTCTTGTGCTGTTTGGCCACCTCAGTTCCCTCTACTGCACTCATCTGCTGGGGGACTGGGCTGGGCCTTCCCTCCTGTCACTCCCTCAGTGGGGCATCAGGTGCCTCCACAAGGCCATCGAGGACTCAGGAGAGAAATGCTCTGCCCCTATTCTGTTGTGCTGCTTACGCTGTTGCTTCTGCTGGCGGGGCAGAGTGGGGAGCGCAGGCCCACGAGAGGGGTGGCCTGTCATTTCTGCCATCTGTTGCCTTCTCTTTGCAGGCAGCAGAAACTGGGGAGGCCAGAGGGCAGGACAGCCCTGGGCAGAAGGGCCCTCAGAGGAGAGGGCCCCGGGTGCCCAGGCTGAGCACCACCGAGCTGGGTGAGCACCTAGTGGGGCTGGGCTTGGCCCGAGGGAGCCGGTGCTAAGCCTCAGTGAGCCATGGCCCCATCCTCTGCCCTCTCCACAGCCCCTCCAAGGAGTCCCCCGGAAACACTGGCTCACCTTGACTTACCTGTCAGGGTCTTTGTGGCTCTGTTCGACTATGACCCTGTGTCAATGTCGCCCAACCCTGACGCTGGAGAAGAGGAGCTCCCTTTCCGGGAGGGCCAGATTTTGAAGGTGAGCTCGTCCTCTGCCTGGAACTCCAGGATCTAGTCATTGTCCAGTCTAGTCATCATGGTGTGGCTACATCATGATGTATCCCTCCTCCCCCTCCTCATCATGGTGGGGCAGGAGGACAGAGCTTCTAGAGCCAAATGATGTGATTGGACCCTGTCTCTGCCATTTCTAGCTGTGTTACTTTGCATAATTACCCCTTACAGGCCTCAGTTTTCTCATTGATAAAATGGGGGTATTGATGTCTGCCTCACAGGGTCGTTTGTGGAGTCTGTGACCTAGTGTACAAACCTCCTGTACCTGCCCACTGTTAACTTTTCCACTGTTACTATTCTCCCAAAGATTGATTGAAGGCTTCCTGCTGTTTCTCTGAGGGTTTGGGGGTCTAGTTTGGAGTGCATGGGAGGGAAAGCTGTGCAGACGGCAGATGGTGGTTCAGAAAGGGCTGTTTTCTCATTTTCCTCACCCCCTGATTCCTAGCTGTTTCCCTTCTGTCCCATGGGCTACAGAAGACAGACCCCCCCCCCTTCTGCAATGCTAGGTGGGGTGCTGCCAGGTCTCAAGGTCTGGGGGTGTAGGGAGCAAGCTAAACTGGCCTCCTGAGACAGCTGGCCTTTGCTTTTAGGTGTTTGGGGACAAAGATGCTGATGGCTTCTATCAGGGGGAATGTGGAGGCCAGACAGGCTACATCCCCTGCAACATGGTGGCTGAGGTGGCTGTGGACAGCCCCACAGGGAGACAGCTGCTGTTCCAGAGGGGTTATCTGTCTCTAGATGTTGTCACTGAGGGCACAGGTATGATCTGCTGTCCTCTCCCACTTCCCACCACCTGGGTCCCTTCCCACCCTCATCCCAAGCCATTCGTGTACTGAGGGTGGCTGGGTGCTGCATTGACACAGAGCCATTGGAACCAAGGCCACCCCCTTGGGACTGCTGCATGCAGTGGGAGCTTGGTGTTGAGGGGAGGCCTGTGTGGGAGAACCCAGGGCTTCTGGTCATACTCTGGGCTTGGAAATTGGGACACAGGGAGATACTCTGGTTGGACGCTTCAGTAAATGAGCTCAGCCCTGAGAGGAGACTCCAGAGCCTGTTCTAATTCCCTGTCCTGCCTCAGTTTCTCTCATACCTATTTGCCTTCCTGGGTCAGGGAACAGTCCCTTCGTGTATTCCACAGCTCACACACCTGGGCCTCCCCCCAAGCCCCGCCGCTCCAAGAAAGGTGAGTGACACCCTAGCTCTCGAGGGGGCCTGAGATGGACAAGTGTGTGGGTGGGGGTTGAGGCGACGCTGCTTGGCTCTCTGTGGGTTTCAGAGCAGATAAAAGGAATGAGAGGAGCCCTTCACCCAGCTTGATCTGCTCCAGTGGGGGGTTTCATTCTGGTGGGGGTGGGAGGTGGTTTGCCAAGATTTCTGTTCCCCAAAATGGCAGACTGTAAATGCTGGGCAGCCTTGCCCATGTCACTTACCCAGACTGTTCTGAGGGCTCTCAGGGTACCCTTCACCTCCCACATCCTTTCTGAGGGGACACATCCTGCCTGCCCTTACCACTCCCAGCCCCGGATGAGGCAGGGAAGGCAGAACAGGATTCAGAGGCATCTTCTCTCCACAGCAGAGTTGGAAGCTCTCTCTCAGCCCTGCCCAGGTAAGGAGCCATCCCATGGCAGGGCTGTCTGGGGAAAGAAGGAGGGTGGGGTGACCTCTGGCCTCTCCCCAGGGGCTACAACTAGTCAGATGGTGGTAAACAGGGAGCCATCCTGCCTCCAGTGCAGAAGGTAGTAGGGTACAGGGGTGGTCTGGAGAGAGTCCTGATTCTTCTTCCCCCTCTGCAGGTCCCCCAGAGCCCATTGCCTCTGCTGCCCTGAAAGCTCCCCACCCCATGGTAGCTGCATTTGACTACAACCCCCGGGAAAACTCCCCCAATATGGATGTGGAGGTGAAGACCTTAGGATGGTGCCTAGTGATGTGGGTTAGGGGTGGCAGGGCCTCTCTGAGGCTGACACCTACCTCTTGCTGTCTCCACAGGCAGAGCTGCCCTTCAGGGCAGGGGACATCATTACTGTGTTTGGGAGCATGGATGATGATGGTTTCTACTATGTGAGGACACTGTTGGGGAGGGAGCCTTGTACCTCAGCTTCCCAGCCGGGCAGGGGGTGGACAGCTGTCCCCAGGAAAGTGTCACCTCCCTGCACAGTCATGTGGGTCCCAGACTGTTCTCCAAGGGCCTCAGGCTCTAGGGAACAAGGCTGGGACCTCTGTCTCTGTCTCATCAGCATTTCCTCCCCAGGGGGAACTGAATGGACAGAGGGGCCTGGTTCCATCCAACTTTCTGGAGGGCCCCAGGCCTGAAGTAGGCAGCCCCAGCAGGGAGCTCATGACAATGCCCCGGCCAGAAAGTCAAGTGAGTGAGGACCTGAGCATTTGTCCTTCCCCTGCTGGCCAGGTGGAGCCAGGACAGTGTGGGGGAGGGGTGTAGCTGAGCTGAGTTACCCTAGAGGAGGGGGGCTTGGATGTGTCCCTGTCTGCCAAGGGGTGATGGCTATGACCTTGACCCCAGGCCCCACACCCTTGGACCAGTGCAGGGGAGGGGGTCCTTTTCAATGAACCTCTAGGCAGCCATGCCCTGGTTCAAGTACTCCCACCCTGCTGGGCTGTCTGTTCCCGGATGCCTCATGAGGCCAGGAGCCCAGCAAGCCCAGCTTCCTGGTTCTTGTTCTGGCAGCCTGCGTCTCCTTGGGACAGGTGGGGGACAGTTGAACCTCCAGCTTCAGAGGGCAGGGCAAGGGTGGGCAGGCCACGCCCCAAGCATGAGGCCCAGGGCTTCCTGTGCAGAGCTCCATACTCAAAGGCCGTGCCAAGTGGGAGCCATCTGGTGACTGGGTGGAGAACCTCCGGGGCTGTCGGTAACCCGTCTCCTCTCTTTGTTCCCTGTTCTCAGAGAACGAGGAGGAGAAGAGTCCAGTGCTAGCTGGAGATAGATATATGTAGAGAGAGAGCAACATGTAAGTGGGGGGACCGGCCCCTGCCTCCCATGCAGCCCCACCCTCACATCACGGTGATCAGACAGCATTCCTTTGTGTCAAATCGGCTGGCTTGGCTTCCCCACTTTCTTCTAGAGAGTGGGGAGGGAGCTTTTGCCACAAGCCAGATTTAGTGAGATCATGCTCCCTCATTGCCCCTTACCCTTGTCTGCTTTTACCCTGGGCAGTGCCACCTGTCACAGGGCACATGTCTTAGCATATGATATGACATGTTAGCTGGCTCCTTTGTCTCCTTATAACCCACGTGGCTTGCAGACCATTATGTTCCCGTATGTTATGACTTATTAGTAGTGCTATAATACTATTATGGTATTATAATATGATTATTATGGGTGACAGAAAGAGGATCCTGTAACATCACCAATAATAATATCCACCCCACTCTTCTGCATTATGACCCACTAGGGAGGCCACACACATGCTTTTACTACCAGCACTCAAGTGTCTCTGGTTGAGGAATGTAAGGGAGCCTTCAAGAGTTGAGCTCCACAGGTATCCCCAAACCGTTCTTTCCTGGGTCTCCCCAGTGGCCATAGCCTTGACAGTCAGTGCTTCAACTCTTGGGCCTGGGAGTCCCTGCTGCTTCACCCAGTGGGCAGAGGGGTGCTTGGCTGTGTGCCAGGTCTCTCACCTCTGGTCAGACTCTGTGGTTGGTTCTAACAGGGGATTTGAGGGAGGCAGGAGGAAGGAGGGGAAGTGGGGCAGCCTGTCAAGAACTGACAGGGCTGTGCCAGGTGCAGGAGGCCCTGGTGGTGATGTGGGATTACAGGTGGGAATGGTTTTCTGGTGGCTCCCCTGATTGCCCAAATCCCTGTCCTTATGCCACCACAGAGCACTGCCTGAGTAAGGCAGAGGGGGCAGCTGAAAGTTGCAAGCAGAGCTGGGAGAAGATCCAACAAGAGAGATGGTGAAGTGGGGCTAGAAGTGTTCCCACTGGGACATGCCCTCAGGGCCTGGGCCATCCCACTGAGAGTCCAGACCTCTGTCCTAATGGGGTAGCTACCACTTCACTCCCAGAAGGCCCTGAGAGACCTCACCAACCAGTTTGGCCAGGACCCCCCTTCTGCCTAGGAGGTGCAGTTCCTTTGGCACTGCCTTTCCTGGAGGGGCAGTGGCTTCTTAAGTCCTTGTTCTCCCTTCCTTGGGAGGGGGATGACAAGTGGGAAGTAGAGGGCACTCATCCCAAGGGTCAGGTTCCCAGACCTCTCCAGCTTGGCCAGTTTAGGCCACATGGTGAGACTCAGGGAAGGGGAGGGGCTTGTCCTGGGCCACAGGGTAATCAGGCAGAATTGAGACGCCGTGTTCTGTCTCCACTCACCCGTGTGTTCTGTGTGTCTGGGCCAGTGGTGGGGTGGCAACCCCTGGTTCTCAGCCCTAGCACCCGCCCCTGAGGCTGAAGAGAAAAGAAGTTGGGGTGGAGAGGGAACCAGCCCTGAACTTACCTTTCTCTTTCCTCTTCCAGGACTGGCTCGAAACAGGAGGACCCTCAGTGCCCCCCAGCTGGCACTGCGTCTCCAGCCCTGGGAAGCTCCCTAGGACTGAACTGGGGAAGCCACAGGGCACAGTTGAGAAGGTGCAAGGTCTCCTGTCCAAAGGGAAAGAGTTCCTCAAGAAACTGGGCTCTGGGAAGAAGGAGTGAAACTGTGGTCCATCCCGGGGGAGAAGTGGCCCCTGGACATGCCCCGGTTACTGCTGAGGCTGGACCGGGAGGCCCTGACAGCCCAGGGCCCCTGTTCTCTGATTTAACACTGTGGCACTTGGATGGGAATCAAAGAGAGCTGGTGAGGTGGGAGGCCAGGTGGGTCTTGAAGGTTGCATCTTCTAGCCAGGCCCCTTGCCCTTGTAGGGGGGACAGAGCCCCACAGAGAGTACCCTGGCTGGGGTTGCTGAGCACTCAGCAGAGTCCTGGACTCGGGACGCCTGACTGCCAGTCTACCCACCTAGTCTAATCTACCAGGCTGAGCAGGTCCCTTCTTTGGCCTTGCCTACACACACAGGACAAGACCCCGAGGGGAGAAGGGGCCTGTTCCCCCTGGTGGCTCTGGCTGTCCTGATCACCCTCCCCTGAAGGAAAGTTTGCACTGGAGTCTCCCCGAGGGGTGGCGGGCGGAGCCGTGTATATATGTACATACTCAGTGCCTCACTCCAGCCCCTCCATCTCTCCTCCACCGCACAGCACAGGCCGGGGAAGGAGGAAGGCCATGCCAAAGCGGGCCTGCCCCCGCCTCACTGTGCTCCGCCCCTCCCCGCCCTGCCACCTGGCCCCCGTGTCCTCCCTCCCCAAACCCAGGGGGCCAGGGGGTAGAAAGCAGGAGTTGGGTTTGCCTTATTTTGCTCATTGGATTCAACTTCTCTTTTGCATTGTTTTCTTCTGACCCCTGTGGGAGTCCAGGGGCTGAGGATAAGGACAGATTTATGCAGCTATTTTCATACATTCCCTGTTCAGAGCGGGTAGGGGCCGCCCCACCCTCACCCGGGCCACCCACCTCTCACCCTGGCTGGGCGAGTGTCTCTGCATGTTTCCTTCGCTGTGGTGGGGAGATGGTTTGACTGAACCCCCACCTCCACCTTGGTCTCCAGGAGTGTGGAATGGTGGAGGCATTTGTTTAAAAAGACATTTTATTATAATAAAGTCTATTTTCACAAAATCTATTCTGGACTCTATTTGGGCAAAGGACTCTGGCCAGGGTGTTGTGCTTGGATTTGGGTGACAACTTTGGAACCCAGAAATTACACATTATGAAGGGGCAAAAACTTAACACCAAGAAAAATCTTAAATTCAATTTGTTTGTTTGTTTGTTTTTGAGGTAGAACCTGACTATGTAGTTCAATCTGGCCTTGAACTGATTGTGTAATCCAGGTTAAGGCAGGAAGATTGCTCTTGAGGCACTAACAGTTCTCCTGCCTCAGCCTCCTGAGTGCTGGATTTACAGGCCTGTACCACCATATTTGGCATGAGTTCCATTTCATAGGAGGAAAAACTGGCAGCTTCCTGAGCTGCTTGGCCATACACGTGGAGTCAGGGGAGGCTGGGCGTGGGGACAGAGGACATACAGAGAGGAGAGCTACTAGTTTTAAGATGGTAGATTGAGGGGGTGGGGAAGAATATAGTTTAGTAGAATAAGTGCTTGCCTGGCAAGCACAAGGGCCTGAGTTCAATCCCCGGTTCTGAAGAAAAAAAAAAAAAGATGGTAGATTGAACATATATTACCTTAATTCTTCCTCTGACAAATCGATAGGAATAATAAAAGAGAGACAAACAGAACAAATGAACAAATACCATACAAAGTCCTGTTGGAAAGGGGATTCCGTAGACTGGAAACAGCAGCTTTCTGGAAAAATCAGTAAACAAATGAAGATCACATTTGCAAACCCTGAACAGAGTGCACAGCGCTCCACTGCCTGTTGCAAGCAGGGTAAAAGAGACCCCTGGGCTACCACAGCCTGATTGCTTGGCATTCCCAGGAGGGAGTGACCCATTGCTGCATGAGGTTTATTTATTTATTTATTTTTTAAATGTTTGGGTTCAGTAGATATTCTTTATTTATTTATTTATTTATTTATTTATTTATTTATTGTGTGTGTGTGTGTGTGTGGCCAGC
>NDGM010970356.1:0-42855 GCA_002564305.1 Octomys mimax
TATGGACTGAAACCTCCAGTAACTGTGAGCTAAATAAACCTTTCCTTCCTTCATTTTGCGCGTCGGGTATTTGTCCCAGCAACGAGAGAAGAGTAGCCAAGACATGTGTGTACACGGGAGAAAGGGAAGTGGGCAACTCGGGACAGCAGGGACCACAGCGCCGGTGGGCTTGAGATTCGCAGTCCGGCGGCTTTTATACTAATCATACACACATACGTATATATATTTACACCCACATGTACATATACACACATGTACACATGCATATACACATGCACACATGCAATATAGCACACATGCACACACATACACACATGTACATGCATATCTACATACACATACATGCACACATACACACATGCACATACATGCATATATACACGTACACACACGCACACACACACGCAGTTTTTGTTGTGGTGCTTGGGCTGGACACAAAGTCTGCCTGCTGAGGTGCTTCCCCAGCCTGGTCTTGGTCATTAGGAGACAGTGTCCAGCTATGGCACTTCGCCAAGGCTGGGTTCAGACCTGTAATTCTCCTGCCTCAGCCTCTCAGACACATACCTTTGTGTGCAATAAAAATTTTGTAAAGTAAAAATGTAAGAGAAAGACCATATATAATTTTCTTTCTTTCTCTTCCCTCCCCTTTCCCACCCTCCTTCTCTTTGTCTCTTAATGAGTTCTCCCTATAGGAAGACATCTAACTTTCAAAAACTTTTTCATGTGTCTTACTCTTCAACTCGTGGCTCATATACATTTTTCTTTATATTTAATTTCAGTGACAGCCAAATTACATGCCCTTAATTGAATTAACACGAATTCGGTCTGAAAGGAGCTGAGGAATGAGACTTTGGGATCTTTCTTGAAAGCCTTCTCACTGCTGAGCCATGCTTTAAAAAACCTCTTTTCCTTCTACTTGACACCAATTAACGGGAGACAATGGTGCACGCCTTCCCGTGCTGGGGTGAGTCACGCGGATTGAGTGTGTCATCAGAACCAGGGTGTCAGGCCTGGTCCCAGGCTAAGCCAGGTCGGGGACAGGCGCCCTGGGCAGTGCCGTGGCCTCGAAGGGCAGACTCGGTTAGGTTCTGAAAGATGCAGGGCTCTGGGCCCCCAGGCACTGCCCCGCTGACCTCTTTCTTCCTTGTATCTCATGTCCCTTTCCAGCCCCCTTCTCCCCTGGGGACACGACCACTTCATGAAAGCACCTGGGGACTTCTTGGAAGTGCATACTGTTGGTCTCCCAATACCAGGAGAGATGGGGTGCCGCTTTCTATCCCCTACGAGGTGCTGTCAGTGCTTCTGGGCTGTGCCTGAGCCCAGCCTGTCCCAGACCTGCGCTCTGTAGAGTCACCACCCCCACCCTTCTTGGGGGACCATCCCCTCACGGACACCTTGTGGCCTGCCCTAGGGTGCTGTCTGTGGGTGTCCAGCGCATCTAGCTGCTCTTCCCTGGAGCGGAGGTGGTATCCCGGTCCCTGTCATTCTCTGCCACTGCCTGCATACAACCCCGCTTTGGCAGCCACTCAGAAGGGGACTGGGTTTGAGGACCCAGGAGCTGGAGGCCCTGCTGTCAGCCTGCCAGGCCTGTTCCCTCGGGACACTTGATGTGTGCTGTCCCCTCGCCTGTGAAGTGGCCTCTTCTGGCTCCTCTAAACCTCGGTGGCCAGCCCGCACTTCTCATCCAGGAGCCTGTGTGTTGCAGCCCTGTGCCTCGGCCCCCCCCAGTGGAGGGGTGCAGCCCTGTGCCTCAGCCCCCCTGGTGGAGGGGTGTAGCCCTGTGCCTCAGCCCCCCCCCCCATGGAGGGGTGCAGTCCTGCGCCTCGGCACCCCCTGTGGAGGCGTGCAGCAGCCAGGGCTTCTGTGGCTCTGTGCTCCTGCCTCTCTGCTCCTGGGGACAGGAGTGTCCTAGGATAAGCCAGGTGCTACATTCAGACCTGTGGCTGGGTCTGTGTAGCTGGAACAGGAATGAGGTGGCAGATGGCATGGCCGGAGCCTGCTCCTGTGCTGAAGCCCTTTCGCAGCTAACCTCGGATAGAAAGTGCCAGAGCGACTGCGAGGCAGAGATCATGACATGGAGCAGGGGCGCATGCTCAGCTCCCAGGAAACTCAGTCTTACCACTTGGTTTCCTTTCTGGAGGGGCAGAGGTTGCGTGGAGTTTGGTGGGGCCAAGCTACTGCCCAGGAGAGAGGGCACAGGAGAAGATACTGGCCTGGTAGGACCTGGACTTTGCCGAGGGACCGGACGCCAGGTGGGATCTCACCCAACCAGCAACACATTGCACTGCAAGACGTGACTGTGTCCGCACCCCAACACATCAAGCTGCCCGCCCTGCATCCCGGCGGCATCTCAGTAAAGATGTTCGTGGAGGACCGTGGGCTTAGGGTGGGCGACAACCGTCCCGTTCATAGCCGAGGTGGCTCGACCAGGCCTGCGTCTTGCAAGCAAGGATGCGGCAAGTGCAGTGGAGGCCCAGCTGGGGATCTGCAAAGTGCTGGAGGTTGCCACAGTCACTGTGAGTGCAGTGGGGCGAGCATGTAATCCCAGGATGAGGGTTACATCTGGAGGCTGAGGCAGGAGAGAATTCAAGATCAGCCAGGGCTACGTCATGGACCCCATCTCTAAAGCATACACAATCCAGCAAGCCCCCTCTGTGTAAGTGAGGAGTCGAGGTCGGCCTCGCTTGTGCAGCGCATGGGCAGGGCTTCTGGGCCACCTGGGAGTGCTGTCACTGGGGTGTGACTCTATGTCCCCTGAGCTGAGGTGGCAGTGGCTGGTCTTTTGGAGAGCGGTGAGCATGCTGGATGGTCATCTTGCAGGACAGTGGCAGTGTTCAGTCCCATAGGCTCCTAGGATGTGGCTTCGTGGTCCAGGGCCAGCTGTCCTGCTCGCTCAGGGTGGCAGCCTGCTGTAACTGGCCCTCCCGCCCCCTCTGCCCCCTGCCCATCAGCTCCTGTGGCTCCCGGGATCGTGGCTTGGTCTGTCATTGGCAGTGCTGGGCATGCTGAGCATGGCTCCAGCCTGGGTGCCTTGGCTTCCTCCCTGGGATGGTCGGACTCCTCCTCAGGGCTGCTGAGCTTCTCTTTAGCTTGTTCCACACGTGGCTGGGGGGAACTTCGGCCACAGCATCCCTGCACAGGACTTACAGAGGCTGGTGTGACCAAGGCCCCTCCACCCGCCAGGTGAGTGCAATCTGCTGTGGCCCCCAAGGGCGCTGCCACAGGAACACAAGCCTCAGGCGTGTGGCAATTTTTCATTCATGGAGGACTGTCAAAACTGGTGGTCCTGGGAGTGAGATAAGCCTCCCAAAACCACCGCAGTTGGGCTGCCAACTTCACATTTGCATTCAGTATTTTGGCTAAAAATGAAACGCGTCACCAGAGCGGTCCTTTCAGCTCAGGCAGGTATATTTCCGGACTCACACCGGGACCAGGAGACGCGTGCTTACCCTCGGAACCAGGCCAAGGCCACCACCTCGCCTGTCATCTAGGGATGGTTGGGCATGTGGGCATCACGCTCTCTTCCTCAAGAACATGGAGGGAAGCAGCAGGTCCGAGCAGGACACTTTCTGAGGCACACGAGAATCTGCGGAGCTCCAATGCCATGATGCCAGGTGGGGGACCCCGAAGGGTGTCTGGCTCCGGCCAAGCCTGTGGTGCAGGGAGCCTGTGAGTTCACGCGGGCATGTAAAGGCTCTGCATTCACCCCCATGGTCGATACCGGACAAAGAGGCCTCGCTGGGCTTTGTCTAGCAGAGTTCAATAAAGCACTTTACTAAAAGAAAGCACAGCTTCAGGTTTAAGGCCTTGATATATACGGATATTAAAGTCCCCATCAGAACTCAGCCCAACTGTTTCTGTTTCCTTGAAGAGCCCAGCAAGGTAATTGGAGAGCCCTGGCTGGGTCCCTTGTGTGGCGGCGGCATAAATCTCTATGGGGTGACGGGTGGACAATGGTCACGCTCCTTCGCGGTCAGCATGGCCCCTGTCTGAACTATTTATTAACTGGCATGTGAATGGGCAAATGAAGGGCCAATTTATATGTCGCACAGGGAGATGTATTAGGGCTGCAGTGGACATTGATTGCCTGCCTTCCTTTATTCCTGGTGGGGACGGCTCCATGGAGAGCTGCAACGGTGTGGCAGCCTTATCAGATCCCAGATACCTCCCCGCCTGTCCGCAGCCATTAACCTGCATATTATCTGGCTTTAGAGATTAGTACAAGCACATAAACCTGTATTGATGGCCGTGCTCGGGTCAGAACGGCAGCTGAGTTATGGGAGCCTGGATTTTGCTGACTCTGTGATACAAATGATAGTATTATGCTAGTGCCGCAAAATTGCTAATTTGTCATTTCTTTCATGGTGTCATGGTGGCGCAGTCCTAATGAATGGAGCCCGTAACTGGGTGTGCAGCTTCCCGAGGTGGAGCTGAAAGGCCGAGGGCCTCTCCGTGCTCTTTGTCCCCAGATTTTCGTCCCCTTCCACTGCACGTACTTGTCACCAGCTCTGCTTCTCCCGAGGGCCCAGCAGGGCCCGTTTCCAGCCCCGTCTTCCTGTCCTGCTTGCCGTTCCCGCTGGAGTTGGACCATGCCGTCTGCACTCAGCTCAGAGCTGGTTCATGCAGGCCTGCTAGTCGGCAGCCTGCCACTTGGCCCTGGACGTGGTCTGTGTCGGTCACCTGCTGCTCCAGCCCACAGTTCTCTGGAAATGTGCTACCTAAGCTCGCTTGTGATAGGAACCAGCACCGCTCCTACGGCCGGATGAACCACCCCTTCCTCTGCACCACGAATGGGGTGGCTGCAGCCGCCACTTCTGTCCAGTAACTCCTTTCCTGTGGCTTTGGGGACCTGGCAGATGCAGTGTCACAAGCTGGGCAGTGTTGGAAAGGGTGCGATATCATCGTCATGTTGCTCAACATTCCTTTCACTCTCAGGTATGTAGGCCAGGCAGCTGGAGGCAAAGTGTGCATAGGCCTAACCGGAGCAGTTCCCGGTCTGTGGCTCTTCACCCAGAGCTGCCCCGGCACTGGCTCCTCTGGGGAAGAACTATGTCCCCTGAGGCAGTTGGCCCCTCCCTGGCCTGCGCTGCAGTGTGACAATGGCCCAGGGAATGGCCATGTATGGGAGGATGCCAGAGGACAGGCATGACTCGAAGGAGGCCTCGATGGAGAAATGCTGCCTTGGATTAGGACGTTGCAGGGTACAGGGTGTGCCACGTACATGAGAAGATGTGGGGTGCATCCCTTGCAGAAAGAGGGAGTGAAAGGAAGGAAGTGGGCGCTTCCTGCTTATAGTATAAACTGATGTCGTTTGTAAGGTCCCAATAAATTCTGAAGAGTAAACCTTATAGCCCAGGGCAACATAAGACAGCTGTCCAGACCCAGGGATGGAGACGGAGGTACTTGGACGGGCTGGCTTTTGTGGGTGCTGGTTGGACTCCTGCCTGGCCTTTCCCTGGGGTGGGCATCTCCTGCAGTGAAGCGGCTTCTGCAGTGACCAAGCCTTGCACTGTGCCCTAGCTGCTTCTGCACTGAGCTGCAAGCGCAGTTCAGGCACCACGTCTGTAGTGCCCTTGAGCGCTCGGTAGCAGTTCTGCTGTGTGGGTGTCCCAGCGAGGGGGACCCACACTTCCTGTTGGGGGCGCCCCCCGGCCCTGTTGGGCCAGGCAGACTGGACAGCCGCAGGGCAGGCTGCAGCAGGGCAGGATGTGGCAGCGCAGGATGGTCTGGGTGGGTGTGTCTTCTCCGGATGCCCAGGCTCCAGGGCTGTTGTCTTCCAAGTGCTTTCCCAGGGCCTGGAAGGGCAGCAGAGAGCCCCAGTGCCCTGCCCCGTGCCTCGCTGCACTTTTCCAGGGAGCACACCTGTCCCGCTCAGCTGCGTTGCTAGTTTTTCCTGTGAGATGCCCTGTCCACTAAGCTGGCCATGGACTTCTTTCTTGGGTGTCTAACAGAGACCATAAGGTGCGGTCGTGGTATGCTTCTGGGGGGCTTTCCCATGTGGCTCCTGTGGCTGAGCATCCACCCTCCCAATGAACACATTTTGGTATTAACGGTCTCCAACACAAGTGAAAGAGGAGCCTGTCCACAGCCTTCACTGAACTGCAGTGTTGCTGCTGTGGGCAGTTTCGTTCTGGTCCTCTCCTCTCGACACGCTGCGTCACACGGTCCTAGCCCACATCCGCAGTGCCGTATGATCTCGTCTGTAAACATGTCAGTAGGCATTGCCAAGAGACAGGCTTAATTTAAACATGATATAACAACGGCATCTCATACTTAAACACATTTTTTTTCTCTTAAAATCATCCAATATTTGGTTGTTCAAACTTTGAGGAGTGTCAGATTTTAACAGTTTGTCTGAATCAGGATTCAAATAAGCTCTGTGGATTGCAATCAATTTGTGTCTCGTAAGTCTCTTTCAGTCTACAGATTCCCCCCCGCCCCAATCTGGTCTTGCTTCCTTGGAATTCATGCATCGGACAAACCGAGGAGATGAGCAGCTGTCCTGTTCAGGTTTTGCCAGAGCTGTCTCTGCGGTGTGCTTAGCGTGTTCTTCTATTCCCTGAGCTGCCCTACATTGGCAGTTGGCTGCACAGGTTCTCCTGGGAAGCTCACTGCCAAGCAGGGCTCTGCTGGCTGTGTCTGGTGACACTCTGGTTATCCCAGTGAGGGAAGGTGCTAACAGCACCTCCTGGGTAGGAGCCAGGCCTGCTCCGTGACCCGCAGCGCTCCAAGAGATGACTAGCTCAAATCATCAGTGGTGCGGAAGCTCAGCATGGGTTGAAGCGGTCTCTGCGGCTCCCGGGTTTGTGAGTCTCATTTCTCCCCAGTGCCTGGTCCTGTCTCGTAGGGGTACAAATAGTGACTTCAGAGCCTGTCTCCTCTGTCTCCCTTACTGGTTGGAAGATTTGTATGAGGAGCCTTCAAAATGTTTCCTTAATTAAATATCTTACCACGCAGGCTGCACCCCCAAAGCTGGTATGAGGATCATACTATTCTGCTATTAGTATGGACGAGGTATGAGGATCCTTTGCTGAATCGTCTGTGTCTAAGGCTGGCCTAGAGCTGGGGTCACAGGGCCATGGGAAGGTAAACAACTTTCCTTCTTTGTCCTCAGGTAGTGTCTGGTGGACAGTGAGGCGGTATCTGCAGAGCCTTCACTGCAGCAGTAAGAGTCCAGCAACACAGAAAAAGAAGACAGACGCGGCTGATGGTAGCATGGCTGGCCATACTCCTGAGGGGTGGGAGCTCAGGGGCACATGGAGCCTGGTCCTGTGAGACCCGCTGGGGGCTGGGAAGCCTGGGGGGACCCGGGTCCTGGTAGCTCATTTCGTTTGGCGATGAGGATGTCATGGGAGTTTAAGACACAGATTCTGGGAGAGTGATCACCCTGCTTAGGGCCCCCCGCTCCAGTTCCTCATTGCTGAAGCAGGAGCCGTGTGGGTATCCATCTGCAGCGGCCTCGTAGGATCTGTGTGTGCCCTTGTGTGGCCCCAGCCCAGCACGAAGTGAGCACAGGTCAGTGCTGGTCAGCAGCAGGAGCCTCTCTGCTCCTCTTGGGCTTGACCATCAACCATGCAGACCCATCCACCATGCAGACCCAACATGCACAGTGTAAGATGTGGGGTTGTGGTGGCCACAGAGTGCGTGAACCAGGAAGCCAGGGAGGCTGAGGGCTCTGAGGTGACTGAAGGCAGGCGGCCAGGGCCCCTTGGGCTCAGTGGGATGACTGAGAGGCTTCCTGGGGTGGATTATGCCCAGGCCAAGGCTGAGACCTGCAATTCCTGCTGGGTTGGGCCTGGGTCAGATGGACTTTAGGGGCTGGGAGAGACCTTTCCGCTGCGCTCTTCCTGTTTCTCTCCCCAACCTGCACAGCCCCTGGACCTTGGCTATGCCTTGATCCCAAGGAGTGAGGGGCCCTGTGGTACTTGTTAGCTCCCTGTGATAGTCAGCGAGGGCCACATCCTGGCTGTGGCATTGGCATGGGTGTGAAGCACTGTGTTTGCTGGTTGTCCTGGGAATCCAGGAGCCACGGTGCAAAGACAAGGTGCCCACTTGGAGGTTCGGAGGCCTAACCCTGGGGAGCCCCATCTGGCCTCCCAGGAGTTGCATCGGGAGCCTGCAGAGCTCTGGCCTGGCCCTTGTCCCTTGTGCCTTCCCTGTCCGAGTGGTGCCACAGACTGCGTGGCAACCTTGGCTTGTTAGACTTCCTTCCAGCCACCCTGCGGCCCACACAGCCTCTCTGTGGCCTCGCTCATGAGCCTGCCTCTGCCGGAGCCTGGGCTGCTACCTGCCTACTGCCCTGCGGCGCAGGGCCTCAGCAGCCCCGCCTGAGTCGCTGCCTTTGTGCTGCTGTGCCTCAGCGCTTCCTGCAGGCCGCCCCTGTGTGCCACACACACCTCTGCGCCTCCAGCGCAGGCACACTCTCTAAATGGTGCTCCAATTAAGCCCTGAGAGTTGGGGGGTTCTGAGAGTGCAGGAGGTGTGTGGTTCTTTTTAGACAATGCTAAATCTCAGCGGTTATCACCACTCACTAGCTTGCTTTTTGTAGCAGGCAGGCTTGCACCAAACAAGCCCCACGGGGCCTTTGGCGGGGGCGTCCCTCACCTCCAGTCCTGAATTTCCAACTCACTGATGACCTGGCTTCCAGGACAGCCTGGTAGGAGCGCATGCAGTGATGTGCAGCACAGGACCCTGGAGTCACGGGGGCCTGCACGACGTGGCGCCCGGTCCCGGTGGCCGCCTTGGCCCAGGCTGGCTCCTGGCTGGGCCCCCAGGCCAGGGAACGTCTCTGTTTGTGGAGGCCTCCCCACCACCCTTGTCCTGCCTGGTGACTAAGTGAAGGCCTCACAGTCTGTTGGAGGAACTGAATGTGAGCTGTGAAGTCAGGGACACGTCACACACTAGTGCACAAGGGGTGTGACCCTCGCACACAGCAGATGTGTGCAGTAAACTCACGACAGTAAAAGACATGTTGCCAGGAGCACATGCATGTGTTCGTGTGTCTTACTGCTGGGCAGCTGGAACCACTGATGGAAATGCATGGCAGTCCTGTCGGGTGGCTTTTTATAAATTTTATTAGTAAAAACATTGATAGAGTGATTAGGTCCACTTGTACCACTGCTGCTACAAGCTGACAGACAGGACTGTCGTGCAAATGCTGCTGGCGGTCCAAGCTGGCAGGAGGGGCTGGTCCCTCAAGATCCTCCCCTTCCTTTGAGCACGTTTATCCCGTGGCTCTGGCTGCTTCCTGCAGCAGCTCTGGAGTCCTCTTTCCTGGATGTCTTTATGAGATATGATAAAAACACAGTGGCTGCCGCTGCCGAGTGCCATCCAGCGGAAAGGCAGCTTGTGAGGACCTGACACTGTGGCCTTGTCCTTGGTCACAGGTCTGGCACTGTGTCACTTCCGGCTCTTCCCCAAAGTCAAAATGACCACAGAAGAAGAACGTTTGGAGTCCGTTTGGTACCTGGAGCCGGCCAGGCTGGCGCGGCTTGTGACACTCAGGACAGAGGACTCCAGAGCTGCTTGGGAGGTGGCCAGGACAGCAGGAGGAGTGTGCTGGGAGCAAGAGGACGTGGGCAAGTGTGGTGCTGCGCCTGCCACTACAGCAAGGCTTTGAGGATTAAGTTTCACTGTGCTTTTGATCAGACTCATTTCTGAGGCTGTGGGATTGGTGGGGGCCGACTTCTGCAGACTCGATCGTCCGGCAGGGGTGCATGCGGTGGCTGTCACTGTTCCTGCTGCTAGTCCTGTCCCCTCACGGCAGCATGTGACTGCTGGCACCGGGAGAGTCTGGCTGTGCCCGCCCTGCAGCCAGCTGTCGCCAACAGGAGCTGGCTCTGTGCAGTCGCAGTATCCAGCCGGCTACCCTCGACCCTGTCACACCTTGACTAGAGCTGATGCAATGATACAATGACAGAGCACAGCTCGCGCTGCTGGCCTTGCAGGTGCTGCCTGGGCGGTCACCAGGCTGCGCCACCCCTTCTGCCGGGGGAGGGTCACACGAGGTACAGTGCATGGCCCTGGCCTACCCTGAAGGTTGACAGGGTGCCTTCTGGGCCGCTGAGTGACTTCGCCACCATCTCTCCCCAGAACTTTCCTGTCTTCCCCCACTAAAAGCTGTGCCCATGGAATATCAGCCCCTGCCTGGCCCTGCCAGCCACTGTCCCAGGCTGTGTCTCTGTGGACACCAGGGCTCTGGGGACCTTTCTTGTTTGTCCTGCAGAGCTACCCCTTAGGAATGGCTTGTTTCACTTTGTGTGATATCCCCAAGATTCCCCATGTTGTACCAAGCATTGGAAACTCATCCTTTTTTAGGGGTGAATCATATTCTACACTGGGACCATCCATCCATTTATCTCTGGTGGGGGCACCTGGACTGCTCTCCCCCTCCTCAGGGTCCACTGAGCCCTGACTAAGACCCATCACATGCCCTATGCCTTCTGGGCCCAGGTCAGAGCCAGCACCCTGTAATGCATGTCCCACCTTGCCGTGCTCCGCCATGCCTGCTGTGGTCCTCATGTTTCTCTACTGCACCTGTCTCTTGTGTGTGTTCGCTGCTCAGCTGCATGTGGCCAAAGGCAAGGATGACCCTTCCGTGACCCCACCAACAGATGTGCCTGAGACAGGGAGGAGAGACGACCTTGTTTCTGGAATTTGATCAGCATCTCCAAATCCCACTCAGCTGGATCGACCCCCTTCCCTGCCAAACCATTATCTTTCCCCTTTTATTGTGAGGGTTTTGGGGTGCTCCAGCATCCCCATCAGCTCTTGTCTATGCGTGCAGAAGCCATTGCAGGTGGGTGCTGGTGTGGAGTTGGAGCCAGGCTGCGAGCAGGCTGGTTTGGAGAAATTTATGTTTCTGTTTCCATACAACAAAACCCAGAGGTCTTTGCTGGGGGGGAGGGGTAACAGGAAGCCCTGCAGCGATTTCCTGCCCCTTGACCTGGCCGCTGACCGCTGGACAGTGTGGTGGCTGACCGCTGATGGCATCTCAAGATTAGCCACAACAGTGTCGATATCCTGGGTTTTATGTTCTGAGTTTGCAAAATGGGGCCCATCAGGAGAAGAGCATCTATTTGTCACCAGCCAGGCAGATGCCCAGGAGGGGCTGTCACAGGTCAGCGTCCTCCAGGATAGCGGCCCACACAGGTCCCGATCCATACAGAGGGCTTCTGCATGCCCTCGCTCCTGGCAGTGCCAAGGGTGGCTGGCGGTACGGTTCCACTCAGTTCTGGCTGCCACCCAGCCCTCACCCCATTTCACACCTTGGGAAGTGGTCCGGTAGTGTGGCCAGGTCGGTTGTGCACCACTCTGCCCATGTGTCCACGCCCCGCCATTATTTGTTTTGCCGAGATTGAGAACTCTGAACTTGCCTGTGTGCTATTTATTGTATCGAGCTGTGTTTAGAGGAAAATCTACTGCTTTCCATTGATGGGCGTTTGTGGCTAACAGCACTTTAAAGGAGTGGAGAGCGCTCAGTTATCGCCCGATGGGAGCGGGATCAATAGTAGTTCAGTAGTGGCTGATAATTGGAGTAGCTGTTATCCACAAGAGCTCCGGCCTCCTCGAGTGACTCTTATCAATCTATTGTCCATCATCATCTGATAATCAGACCAAAAATATGGTGGGGAATTTTCCCTTTTTAAATCAAGCTTGTGAAAAACATTTGAAATAATGATGAAAAAAAATCTCATTGTTCGACTCAGCAGGGAGGAAAACCCAGAAGCCAGGCCTGGGGGAAGCAGGCGGAGCCCACCAGGAGAGGCAGCCCCGAGGCTCAGGGCAAGGCTCGCTGGCACTCAGGGTCCCTGGGGGGCGGGAGGGCTGGAGGGGAGCCGTGGCCCGCAGTCACCCTGTGTAGATGGACAGCTCTTTCAGGCAGTGGAGCCCTGTCACTCGCGGGCTCCACCATGACCTCCTGACTACCCAGTGGCTATGTCTGCAGCTGTACAGTAAGGAGCCCACCGTGGTCTCCCAGCTGACACTGTCCACAACCCAGACATGCAGCCACACCGGGCTCTGGGGCCCTAGAATCGGCAGGGCTGGCGTGTCCTCTGCAGAACTTGATGGTTTCTGGGTCCACCTGTTCTGCCCAAGAACCTGCAGGTCCCTGTGAGTGGCTGGGTGGTCAGTGGGCACCGCTGCGTCCCGGTCTGTGGCTGTGGTGGGTGTGGGTGGAACATGGCTCTCTGTATGAGCATCGCTGCGGTGAGTGCCCAGTGTGGAGATGAGAGGAGGGCAGACCTAGGCTGCCAGGAGCCACAGGCAGGAAGTGGGAGATGCTGTGCTCCTTGCTGTGCAGGTGCTGGGGGAGTGGTTGGAATTAGAGACGGCCCACGCCAGGACAGGCACCTGGGAGAGGTCACTTGTGGTACCTGCCCTGGCAGGCGGCCTCATAGACAGCGATGCCTGTAGCTCAGGGTGCCCGTGAGCTGTGTGGCATGTGCAGTCAGTGGGTGATGAGCATGTCGGGACCAAGGTTGGGGGCACCTGTGGCTGGGCCCTCATCTGAGTGACCCTTGGCCCTGTAGGGACTGCAGCCCTGGGGTTGGCTGTGCAGGGTCCACAGATGACCTGGCGGGTTGAGAGAGAGCAGGTCTGGGGCTGCCTGGCATACGCACACACACCCATGACGCCCACGTGTGCCCCACGAGGGGAACCCACATCCCCATCCAGAGCCACCTTGGCCTCACATTGGTGGCCCAGCACTATTCGAGCACTAAACTCCTAGCCTCTACCTCAGTCAACAGGAAGTGGGTGGGGTAGGATGTGGAGGATGGGGGCTGGGCCTGTCCTGCCCCAGTTTTGGGGTATGGGTGCTCCCTTCCCAGAGCTGGAGGGAGGGGACACGGGGGTCACAGGGGCAAGATGCCGCCTCCATGGTGAGGTTTGACCAACACACATCAGGCTCTCTGTCTGAATTTTCTGCTTATTGCTTGACCTTGGTGGACAGAGTCTCAGGTCAGTTTGGAGATGAAGAAACTGGGGCCAGAGCACCCAGGCAGCAGGCCGTGTGTGGGCTTGGACATGGTGCTGTGCCACCTCTGCCACCTGCCCCGAACGTCCGAGGACTTCAAGCCCATCAGCCGGGCTCTCTGGGATCTGGTGCTGGCTCTGTGATGCGGGCACTGCTGGGGAAGGACCTCTCCCAGGGAGGTGGCATGGGCGCTTTCTGGATTTGCAGTGGGGAGACATGGCGTCGTCACCTGGTGAGGCTTGAGGACACAGGAGCAGGATGACTGCATGCTCTCCAGGTCCTCTCTAATACCACTGCCCAGGGACCCTGGGGGCGTCAGGGTCCAGCCTACAGGGTGCCCGTGTGGGATCAGGGTAGCCAGGGCCCTGCCAGTTAGCTGGTGAGGTGCCTGCAGCCTCTTCACCCCTGGGTGGGCACTCTTGCTCTGCCACTCAGCTGCACAGCTGTGCCCAGTGCTCCCAAGTGGTGCATGTTTGGGCCAAGGGGACACCATTGTGCCAAAGGGCTCATGCCCTGGGTGTGTGTTTCGGTAGGGTGGCTGCAAAACAAATGAGTGCAAAACACAGTCCTCCTTAGCTGGCCCTGCAGGTACCAACTGCATGTCATGGTGCTGTGTGGGAACTTGGACAAGAAACTCTAATGGAGGTTCAAAGTGCCTCTCCAGCTGGACACATCTCTGAAAGTGTGGCATGCCCCCTGCTGCAGCCAGGCACTCCGGGCGCCCCCTTCTGGCATGACATGTGCTGCACCAGAGTGATCCTGGGCAGGACTGCGGGGCATGCTACTGGGCCTGTCCAGTGCACATGAGTCGTGGCCCCTTATACACAATCCTGTTACACATGTGTGCGTGCACGTGTGTGCACGCATGCACACACACACCCCTGGAGAAAGATGGCAGCTGCCAGTGTACAGGGACCTGGGCAGTTTTGTGTCACCGAGGTTGGGAAAAGACAGCAAGGACCCTGTAACCACGCTCTTCACTTTGGGGCTGAGCCACATGGAGGCCTGGCACCTTCATGGGCGAACTCGACCATGCTCTCCATGCCTGGTAGGGTCACTTGGGATGTGAGCCAACCCCCACGAGTGTCACTGTGTTACTGCTTTGACCTGCACAAAGTCAGATCAGGTGCTGAGCTGCATCAGTGAGAAAAATGGGTCCCAATGGCTAGTTGGGCTCAGTACCACCCAGAGTGCGGAACATCGGGCCTGCTGGTGCTGTGGTGTGTGTGTGTACAGATGCCACAGTGTGGACGAGAGTGACACTGGGCCTGGTGGGGCCATGGTGTGTGTGTAGATGCCACGGTGTGGATGAGACATGTTTCACACACACGTGGGGAAGTCTCACAGGACACTAACAGAACAGCAGCTCCCAGGTCTCCCTGGGGCTGCCGCGGTGGTGTGGTGTGGTGTGGTGTGGCACACAGCCCACCCTTTGGGCAGAGGTTTGCCTGGGACCCAGCCATGTCCTGTGTCTCCACCGCCTTCTTTGGGCACCAGTCTGTCCCATGAGCTGTGCTGTCCCTAGCACCACTCCACCTCCTTGGGACTGGGTTGGATTTGACAGCACCGTGCATGGTGCTTGTGGAACCAGGGACTCAGGAGCCCCCGTCATGGCTGGTCCTGAGCAGCACTCAGAGGTGCCACCCGATGCCCTCAGGTTTTGTAGCTTTCCACCACTGCCTCCTCCTCCCGCCCCCAGCTGAGCCTGCCAGGCCTGCAGCAGCCCCCATGCAGGGCCACCCCGCTTCTGCCTCCTTGACCGCTCAGCATTAGGGGTGAGTCGTCATGTGCCCTCAAGAGTTGCAGTGAAGTCCCGAGTCCTGGGCTTGGCGGATGCACCTAGGATGAACTGAGTCCCACTGGGCCAGGGTGACTCCCTGCATGACTGGTGTCCACATGAGGAGAGAGAACTGGGCCCAGAGATGCTCTTGGGAAAGAAGGAGGCCAGGCAGAGATCCGAGTCCGCATGCAGGTGACGTGAGCCCAGGCACACCAGAGACTGCGGGCCCAGCAGACGCACGGAGGCCCACCAGGACCATGGTGGGACGAATTGCCGCGGGCCGTCCAGCCTGCGGCACCGGCAGAGGCTCAGCAGCCCGTGCAGCTGCCCGCCCATTCGTCTACCCCGCAGCTCCTCCAGCTCCCTCAGCCTGGCTGTGAGCACAGGTCCCCTGCCACCTCGCATTTTCAAGTCCCCACCTCTCCCCATCATGGCTCTAATTCTGCATTTGTCAACACTCATTTGGTTACTTTCTGGCCCTCCCACTGGGCTGCAAATTTATGAAAAATACTGTTTCCTGCTATGTCCTGGTGCTGTCCTTGGTGAAGTAGGGAGGGACAAATGCTGAAGATCCCTTGGGTGGGCATGGGCACGATCACTTGGCTGTGTGTGTGGGTGGGGATGAGGAGGGAGATGAGGACAGTAAACTCAGGTGGGCGGAAGGGTGAGGCAGTAGGCCGCCGAGCAGAATGAAACGCATGGATGCAGGTACCATCTGTGGATGGACGAGCCCCGATCAGATGCATGGACAGGAGCAAGCGGTGGGTTGGGTAGATGAGTGGATGGGTGTGGATGAGTGAGCAGATCGGTGGCCAGCTGGCCGGGTGGGAGGTGGGTGGGTGGAGGGACTGGAGAGTGGCCGGGTGAGTGGTTAGGTTGATGGTGCCCGGAAATGAGAGCAGAAGGGGCGGAGCTCCATCAGGCTTTCTCAGGACCTCCCTGAACGCTGCTCTCCGCTCCTGTATACAGGCGGAAGGCCCGGCCCCCACAGGCTTTCTGTGTCCTTGAGCAAGGGTCCACCCAACTTTCATAAGCCTTGTCTTAGGCAGGCCTCACAGGAAGTGTGCACCTTGGTATGCCTGTTTCACAGGAGGAAACTGAGGTGCAGTGTGGCTGGCCTGCGTCTCCTTGGGATGCTGACACACCCTCTCGCACCAGGCCCGCTCTGGGCAGCCCCTGTGCTGGCGCTCAGGGTCTCTTCCCCACAGGGTGCAATATCGGTGCCCCTGCCCAGTGCCCAGCTGCCTGGAGGGCTGTCACACTGCCCACTTGCCTGGCTCCACAGGACCTCTGGGAGTGCACCCCTGCATCCTCTCTGGGGCAGACCCATGGAGAGCGGGTCCCAGAAGACCCCTCCTCTCACCTGCCATGCCCCTCTCCTGAGATCTGTGGGCTTGGAGGGGCTCTGTGGCCTCGTGGTAGACAGCAGCCTTATCCCAAGTCCTCCCATGACCCATCTGTAGCTTCTATTCACTTTGCTATCTGAGTTCTGCAGACTCTTATGTATAAGCATGATTGAAAAGTACAATGAATGTTTAAATTAAGAAAAATTACAGTAAAGTAGATTATCACGAATGTCCCTCAAGGTCCTCCCCCTATCTCCAACACACTCTTCCCAAGGCCTGGCCACTCTCTGCAGCAGCTCTGGCGCCCTCTTTCCTGTGTGGATTTGTCAGGCTGCTGAGTGCCACCTCACAGAAAGGCAGCTCGTAAAACTGTGACGCTGAGTCCTCATCCTCCTTAGTCACTAGACTGGGTCTGTGATGTCCTGCGCTTCCCAAAGTCAAAATGCCTGGGCACTGGTATGACTCCATTCAGGACTGAATGTCCCCCAGGAAAGAGGCCACAGTAGGATGCGTGCGCAGGCCAGGAGAGGGCTCCAAGGCAGCTGTGCATCAGCAGAGCTTTCACTGCAGTAAACTTTAAGTCTTCAAACCTTTGCTGTGTCCTGTGCTCCCAGTGCTGCCTGTGTGTTTCTGCACCAGCTTACAGCATTCTTCCAGACAGGAGCAGACATGCACCAGGGCCCCACCAGAAATGCAGCTCCCAGATGCTGGGAGCACCCTCGGGGGTGGGTGTTGGAGGTGTGTGGCCAACTCGTAGTCAGGCCCTCCGTCTCCCTCTCAAGGATGGCCGGGCAGAGCGTCCTGGGTGCCTAGGATAAATATTCGCATCCCTTTTGCTTGACAAGAATGCAGCTCAGTAGTATGGTTGGTACCAAGAGGAGTGGGAGTGAGGTGCCTGCCCCAGCGGGACGGGGGTCCCTTTCCTGGGCTGGGTAGGATGCTGTCGTAATGGGTCATGCTGGGCCTGTCCTGAGAGCACAGGCACTCAGCTGGGCCTGCCTGGCCTCTGCAGCCACTGCCCTTTCCTTCCCTGTGAATGGGGTTGGGGTTCATGCTGGGAAACCACCCTGTCCGCACTTCTTTGCCTCCTCTGTCCTCTGTGCTTCCCTCTGGGCCTTTTAAAACTGGCACCCAGGCTCAGGGCCACAGGACAGACCTCTGACAGTGGGTCAGAATGGTGATGCCCTGGTGACAGTGTGTGCTGGTGTGGGGCTGCGAGTGCCGGGCAGTGTGGCTTGGGTCCCTTTCACGGTCGCATAGACACCAGCCACGGTGTGGACTGAGCCATCTACCAGCCTCGAAGGGCATTTCGCTCCACTCAGTCCTGACCCCCTCACTGCATGCCTGCCTATTTTTTACTTCTGCAGCAGCCAAATAGGTCTGCAAATGGCCACCAGTCCTATTCCTGGTGAGTGATGGTGTACTATTAGCACAGCTTGTGGGCATTGAGCAGGCAGTACAGCCCTACCCTAACCCCTACCCTACTCCTACCGATAGTCCTACCCCTAACCCTGTGGCCTGCCGATGCCCACTGTCCTCCTGAGCCCTGGACAGCCCATGGCCTGCTGATGCCCACCATTCTCCTGAGCCTGGACAGCCCGTGGCCTGCTGATGCCCACCGTCCTCCTGGGCCCTGGACAGCCCGTGGCCTGCCGATGCCCACCGTCCTCCTGGGCCCTGGACAGCCCGTGGCCTGCTGATGCCTGCTGTCCTCCTGGACTCTTGGCAGGCAGCCTATGACCTTTTGATAAACCTTGCCCCTCTGGAAATTGAATATGACCATAACTACAAAGTTGGGGAATAATTTTGAAATTTGCTTTATGGAACAAAATATTGTTTAGAAATTAAGTTCTACTTTACAGAATTACCTCCTGGCCTACAGAAGTGAGCTGGTGGGATACGTGAGGCCGTTCGGTTTTCTCTGCAGCCCCTCTAGCCTGAGTCACACTGGTGCCCGAGCGACGCCCTCGCACCTCTGACTTCTGGGCTCTGTTAACAGATGTCATTCATGTTCACGTTTAACCATCCTGAAGTTGGGGGCATCGTGCCAGACACAGCACTTTACAGTGCTGACTGGCATCATCTTTCTTAGCAGTGTACACCACAGAACTTGGCACCTACTTGGCGAGGGCTTCAATTTGCTTTAACACATTGTTATGGCCATGCCGCCCTGGGCCTGTGGCAGCGAGCTTGGATTCTGATCCCAGGTGCCCAGGGGCCTTGGCAGTCGCTGTCCTCTCCTTGGACGGGGCGATGGCCCAGGGTCCCCTCAGTGTCTGCTGCTGAGCTGACATGAGCATGGGGTCTGCCAGTTGGGACTTCTCCTTACCGTGTGGTGTGTGGATGTGTGCGTGCATGTCTGCCCGCGTTATTAGGGGTCAGTGGTGAGGGGTGGCGCCATTCAAAGAGTCTGATATGAGGTTGGAAGATGCACATGGTTGTCTGCTGGCATGCCCTCCGTTTGCTGCTTTGGCCCCTTCGGGTGCCTTCTGGCCTGGATCGTCTGCCATCCCTGGTTCCCCTCTCACCTGCCCTTTTCGGCTATTTCCCATCTCCTACTTTCCTCCCTGCTCCTGTGCCTGCTCAGTGCCCCACCTGCTCTGCCGCCTCAGCTGCTCAGGTGCGTCCTGAGCCCCTGTCTCCCTGCCATCCTCTGCCTTGGCTGTCAGGATGCTCTGTGCACTGCTCATGGTCTCACTGTGGGTCTGGTCAGTCAGTGCTGGCCCTGCCTCTGCTGGTAGACTCTTTCCTGAGAGTTGGCAGTGTCCCAATGTCCAGCTTCCTCCTGGATGGTCACCTGCCACTCAAAGCCCCTTGACTTTGTAGACACCCAGATCCTACTTGCCAAAGTCATGAGGACCCTTGGCTCTTGTCTTGGGTGAGTGTTCTCTTGGGGGAAGACCACCAGCCACCCAGCCCACTGCCACTTGCTCCTGAGCCACCTCTCAGTGGGCTCAAACTGATCCCAGGAAGGGGCCATTTCTGGTTTAGCTCAGGCAGGGCAGTAGATGGGGTCAGGGAGTCCTCTGTGATTGATCCCACACTTGGCCTTAGCAGTGGGGTGGTCTTAGTCTTAGTTTTGGTCTTAGCTGGAGTTGGGTGGGTGGAGGAACTGCTCAGAGCCTTCTCGGCCCTGAATAGCAGGTTGTTCAGGACCTCACAGAGCAGGGTGATGCCAGGATGGCTTGGGGAAGCTCTGGTGTGGCATGTCTTCCCAGGGTGGAGGGATGGGGGACCTGATGCCATGCTTGGAGCAGCTTCTAAGGCAGGGGCAAGGGGGGCGGGGAGGCCTGCAGAATCCCAGCACTCCCTGTTGCACACCCGCTGTGCAGAAGGCAGGTCTCTCCTTCAGCACCGTGGTCAGCGCCCCAGCTGGCTTGGGTGCGCCGGTTCGCTTCTGCTGGAGCTTCAGAGGCCAGGCAGACTTGAGTACCTCGGCCGGGACCCTGCCTTTCTCTGGGGCCCTGCCAGAGGACGGTGGCCTCCAGATTCAGCTGCCCAGAGAGGACCATCTCCAGGGAGTGGCGGGGCCTGGGCCTGGTTTCCTCTCTGCTGGGAGTTTTGGAGCTTAGGAGGAGAAATCCTGTATTTTGCAAGAGACGGAAAAATGTTAAATAGCAACAAAGAGACTGGGAAGGATTTCAGCATTTTCAGCAGGCTGTTGCTTTGCAGTCCCAGGAGAGAGGGAGGGTTCCTTCGCCCTCGAGTATTCAGAATCAGGAAACCAGAGCGACAACGCTCATCAGAGCGCCGTTTTTCTGGCTGGCTAGTGACTTGGCTCCTGCCATGTCTCTCCTCAATGGATCATCTGTCAAATCCCAAACCGCTTTCATTCTCTGTGCCTCCCATCCGAAGCTGAGGTCGCCCTCTCTTTGCAGAAGAATGCATGGTGGCTCTTTCCCCTATCTTCTGCTCAGGGTGAGGCTAGAGGCTGCAGGCCGCGGCTGCACTCCCAGCTCACGCGCATAGATGGCGCTTTCGACTCATCCTTTTGAGGCAAGTAGAGCGGCCACAGGCAAACACTTGGTCTCTTAATCGGAAATGTTATTTGTCACTGCTCTCTGGGAGGCTGGGGAAATTAAAATTAAACCTTTCTGAAGACAGCAGTATGGAGCCTCTCTCTCAAATGCTAAAATCTTAAGCACACAACCACTCAGGTATGGAAACGAGTGCATTTTATTATGATTTTTATTATGTGTTGGGGATGGTGTTTTTTGATATAGAAGAGGAAAAAATTTGTGTCAACCAAGTCTAATTTGAAAATGGGGCCATGGGGTCTGTGTGGGTCCGAGAGGTCCTGATTTGTTGCAAAGTTTCTTGCGAATATCTGGGCTTCTCTCCTTTTTTTCTCCTGCTGTCACACATGTGTGCAGCCCATATATGCACACACACATGTGCACACACACGTGCTCACACACACCCGGGTGGCACATGGACCCCCATGCATGCAGGGGGGAAAATCAGGCTGTTGTCTTGTGAGTGTTACTTATCATATTAATTAAAATCTGGGGACAGGAGAACACCACCAGCTGTGTGGGAAATTAACAAACGTTTGATTTGTTGTGTTGCTAATGTGACACTTATTATACAGGTCAGGGTAAAACAATACCTCAGCCAAAATATGCTAATGTGGCAGGCAGGGTGGAGGCAGTGCAGCCGGTGTTCAGGGGACAGGAGGAGGAGGAGGAAGAGGAGCAGGAGGAGGAGCAGGGGGAGGAGGAAAGGGAGGAAGAGGAGCAGGGGAAAGAGAAGGAGAGGAAGAGGAGGAGGGGGAGGAGGAGGAAGAGGCGGAGAGGCGGAGGAGGAGGCTGAGGCCGAGGCTGAAGGACAGGCCCGAAGCCTGCACTTGGAGAGGAGCCTGGCTCCCACCGCCAGCAAGAGCGCACTGAGTTTTTGGCACTGAAAAATGCAGGAAAGGAGGCTTTGCTGTGTAAGAATTTGTTTAAAAACAGCAGTATGTGTTTAAGAACAACAAAAATGTATTTAAAATAATCCGGGTCCAAGCATAACGCATCTGCTGTTTAGCTTGGAAAGTGATTTTATTATGATGCGAAGCAGGAGTCGGCCCGATGCTCGAGCGAGCGCGGCTGTGTGCCTTAATCGCAGTCTGAGCCCGCACACTTTCCAGGGCGGGGCGTGAGGGCGTCCCAGGAGGACAGCCCGCGGCTCACTCCTCTCACTGCAGGCTCAGGGGCCTCGGGAGTCAGGAGTGGAGCCGCCCTGCAGACAGTGCAGCGCGGGGTGCTGAGGGCTCTGGCGGCGCCCCGCTGCTGAGCTTGGCCCGGGCCCCCCGCTGCTGAGCCGGGAGAGTCCCGCGTGCCTCCCATGCCTGGACGGCATTTTGCAATCCCGGCGGGTGGCGGGTGACAAGGATGAGTGTCTCCAGTTTGGGGGGCAGTGAGGGAACACCAAGTGCTGCAGTTGGCCTGGGTGTCCGCCAGCGTCTGAGCCCGTCTGTGGACTCCGCATTCTGGGGCCCCTACTGCTGCACTCTCACCCACGGGCTGTTTTTCCCAGCCCAGAGGCCCTGTCTCCCTCCTGGCCTGGCTTCTGCTGTTTCGATCTTGCTTCCGAGCTGGGGTGTACAAAGTCAACTGTTTGTTTGAGAGTTTTGACAGCAGATTATGCAGATGGCACTGGCAGAGAGAGTCCTCAGCTGTATTTCCAGCTTGCAGTCCAGATCAAAGGTCAGCGGGGGGTCAAGGGTCAGGCTGACCCCAACCCCAGTGCAGCGGGGCCGGAGGAAGCCGGAGCTGCTTGTGAGCCTCTGCACCTTTGTGAAAACGGCTGCCATCTGGGCTCTGTCCTCTGGGCTCTGTCCTCAGGCAGTGGAGAGGCTCCCTGTGGCAGGCCCAAGAGCAGGTGTGGAGCCCGCGTGGAGCCCGCACCCTTACCTGTGGCTCCTGGGCTCTGCAGATGGACAGACGCACAGATGGACGGATGGACAGGTGCGGAGTGCGGCTTCTGGCTGGATCCGGGCAGGCTCCGGGCTGGCCGAGGGGCTCTGCTGAGAAAGCCCACTCTCAGGCATCCCGCAGGATTCCTGCAAGATCCGAGGTTAACAATGAAGCAAAAGGGGGCCTATGAGCAGGGATTGTGGGGAGCCTGCTGGGGCTGCAACTTCAGAAAGGCTGTGTGAAGCCGTGGGAGAGTGGCTCCTCTGCTGGGAGTAGCCCTGGCCGGCGATCCAGCCCCTAAATAGACACGTCTCCTGCTTGGGCGCGAGGAGCGCAGCGCGGCTGGGATAGAATGTGTGAGTGTGCGCGCAGCCCAGCGATCAGGCGCCAATTTCCAGCCCTATTCAAGCTGGCGGAGTGCGGAGGGGTTAGCCCGCCAGCAACGCTTCCTTTCTCTAAACCCAGTAGCTTTAATTAAGCCGGCGTGACAGTGCTGCCATTTCCAAATACAAAGACATTGACTCTGAGAAAAAAATAGTTTATTTAGCTTTGAATGGATTTTTTCTGCTTTGAAGAGCTTGTTTTTTTCTAAACGCTAAATTATTAATGAAAAAGCAAAAGCTATGGAGGGGGGAGCGACCATAAATGTTGTTGGCTGCTACTCCTATGCAGAAGCAGAGGACCTTGGCCCTCGAGGTGGACACAGGGTGGGAGGCAGGGCCCGGAGGTCCCAGCTCGTGATGGCTGGCATGGGGCCACCGGTGTGTGTAATGGTGTCCGGGGGGACCCGACCAGGACAGAAGGATCCACGGCACCGTTTGAATCTATTAAATGGATGTCCTCCAATGCCATTATATGTATTAAAAGGGTCACTTAGTGCTAATGAAAAATCTAGGTGTATTATTCTGTTGGGGGAAGCGGCCTCAGCTGGAAAATAGGCCCTGGGGGCAGCCAGACTAAGCAGTTACAGAGTCTGAGCCCTCAGGCCCCCCAGGAGGAGGCTGGAGTTGGGAAGGGACAGCTATGCTCGGCACCCATGGCGAGGTGGCCAGCCCTACAGCACCTAGCGGCCTAGCGGCGTGAGCTATCCGGCATGGTGGGGTTTGTTCAGCACACGAGAGCCTGCTGCCTATCACCTCATGCTACGCATGACCTCTGCTGGCCTCTCCCTGTGCCCCAGCCGCCACCAGGTCAGCGTCTGGTGGCTGTGGGCAGGTGACTCTCCTAGGAGGGAGCAGCCCCACCTGTATCCCCAGGCCCTGGCTGGGAGTCCTAGCCAGGACGCAGCATCGGGTCTGCTGCACTTGTCCTTTATCCCAGGCTGAGGCCATGCTCCTGTCTGAAAGAACGCTGCAGGAGGAGCTGGCCTTTGTTTCTGTGCCTCCTTTTGAGCAGCCCCGTCTTTATCTGCCCCTCCTTCTGCTTTCAAGGCCCTCTCGAGTGCTGGCTGCATGGCTCAGGGACCACCCAGCCTTGCGAGGAGCTGAGGCCATACCGGGCTGGGCTGGAGGCTCCCGGAGGCTGTGGTGCACATGCATCTCCTCTACCTCTGTGTCACACTGCTCTCGTCTCCGGGCTGCCCTCTCATGCATTTCAGTACTACTTTGTAGAAGACCCAGGACAGTGCATTCGCATTACGGCAGATTTGGTTAAGGACTCTGGGGACCGTGCTGTGAAATCGGCTGTGTTCTCCCACTCACAGCCCTGCCAGGGGCCACAGCGCTGCTGCCGTGAGCTGCCATCCTCTGTGGCTTAGTTCTGCGGCTCGGGTTTGCTTTTGCCCCAAAGTGGCTGTGGCTGAGTGTGTGTGATGTGGAGAGCGGGCTGAGAGCCCCTTCTGCATGGAAGCGTAAGTCTCCTGTAATGAGCTGGGCAGGGCGCGCCTTCCTAATTCCCTCACTTAGAAGTGTGCGAGGAAGTGGCTCTGACCCCAGCCATGGCTTCCTATGTCCTTGGCTTCTTGGGGTTCGGAGCCTGCTTGTCCTCGAGGGCCAGTCACACGAGTGTTGCGCCGGCCTCTGCGAGTCTGTGGCTGGCAGCAGGGTGCTAGTGTATTAGTTATTTCCTCCAGCGCTCCCTAAATGCTGGGAAGGGCATGGTGGGTGGAGAGGAGAGGAAAGGGCTCCAAGATGTGCTATTTGGACTCCGAGGACAGCTTTTGAAAAAGAGCAATTTCCATATATCAACACTTCTGGGTGTGCTCCGTGAAACATTTTGATATGATTTAGCAAAAACAGCTTCTGCATGGGGAGCATTTAGCTGCCTCATCTGCATGTGTAAAGAACGCAAAATGGAGTCGCTTTATGTATAAATTCAATGCAAAAGATACGCTTCCTTAATGCGCCTCGAAGGCTGAAGTGCGCAGAAGCCGTGCAGCCCCGGCTTCAGTCCTCGCAGCACTGGCCGTGCGGTCCTGCCTGCAGAGCCGGGTTCCATGTGCCAGCCGCCATCTCATTTGCTTATTTTGTCCTTGAAAGATGTGACTTTTAAGCAGCAGCTTATTTATCTGTTTGTGTCTAATCTCTAGCGATGACCAAAGCTAGATATCCAGGGCAGGGCACATATCAAAGAGACCTGCATACCCAAGTGTCCTCTTAATTAAATTTACTTTTATCAGGTGCAGCTTAATTGTGTGTGTATCGACTTTCTCCGTAGCTCCCGCAGAGGGGGGTTGTTGCAACCTGCCCAGGGTGGCCCTGTCCCTGGCTGCTCCTGGGTAGGATCTTGGGGACACTGGGGCTGAGGTGCTGTGGGCACCCAGTGAGTGGGGATGCTGACCACCTTCCTGAGGATTTGTCCAGTAATGCCAGGGCACCCCTCGAGCAGGGGGGTCACATGCCCAGCTCGGAGGTGAATGGCTCGGGGCTCCACAGAGAAGTGACCAGGAGAAGTGCCTGGCCACGACTCTGGGGGTGCAGGGCCCACTCAGGGCCCTGGGGGTGGGGGGGCTGTCATTGTGGCCCCAGTGCCTCGGCAGCACTCGTGTGCTGGGCGTGGGGCGCAGAGCACCGCGCTTTCCTGCGGAGCTCACTGGGCTGGTGCAGGGCACAGAGTGGCTGTTTCCGACTCCAGGGGGTCTGGCCAACTCCTCGCCCTGGGCCGTTGCCCAGCACACCGAGCTTGCGGGACGCCCTGCCAGCTGGGCGTCACACCCAGGAGGCTGGGAGCTCCTGCAGAAGGTGTGGCCTGGGAAGTGAGGACATGCCAGGGAGAGTGTGGGCTTCCTGCAGTGACACCTGTGTTCCCCGCACGCAAGAGGCTGAGTCAGGAGGGCCTGGAGCTGGAGGCTTGCCGGGCCTACTGCTGATGGCCTGTTTTAAACAAACCCACCCCTAAGAGCAAACTAACAGGAACTGGTGTTTTTCCTGCAGAATGTGAATTGGAACTAAGTCTCCTATGTTTTTGTACCCTGTTTTCAGTGATAGCCGTCTTGAGGCCACATGCATGCACGCTGTGCCCCGACTGCTCCTGCTCCCCTGCTTTGCGCTTGCCCCTGCGCAGGTCCTCTTTCCTCTCGCGAGGCCCATCTCTCTCCCCACCTCCTGCCTCTTCTTTTAATTTGCTCTTTAAGTTATTCATATTTTGGTTTCTTACATAAAGAGCCATGCAATATCCAGCCTTCTGTGTTGATTTATTTCACCTAGCATTATGGTCTCCAGATCCACCCATTTTCCTAGAAATGACCTGTTTACCCTCTTCATGGCTGAGTAGTACTCCTTTCCTCTTGTAAATGACACACAGGGTTTTGTGATGAGCAATTTTGGGCAGACATGCAAAAGAGGAGGTGTAGTATTATAGACGCCTGTCACCACCATGAATGCTAGCAAGTGGACTGCAGTAGGGGGCTCGGCATTAGGACTTGTCCACGGCAGCATCTATGCCTTCCCTTTCCTGGCTGCATGGTATTCCATTGTGTGGGCATGCAGCAGCTTACGCTGCCCCGTAGGGATGGGTACCTGGCAGCCTCCACCTTTGTCTTTGTTCCCTGGGCATGTGGAAGTTTCTCTGGGTATAAAACACAAGAATATCTAGGTCTTCAACTTCTACCAGTGTTTCCACTGCTTCCCTAATCCATCCAAGAGCGCAGGTCTCACTGTGGAGTTTGCTTCACGGCCTCAGCTGGGCTTTCTGTACTTATTATCCTGCCCCCCCCATGCGCCCCACACTACTGGCACCCCGATGCTGAGCAACACCCCTGACTGGGGTTCATGGATTCGCCTATGCCACAAGCAGAAAAAACACAAAATAATCCCAACAACCGGAGATCTTCGGCAGCTGGCACCGCTTTCTCCCTCCCTATGGCTGGAGCAGTAAGAGACGGCATAGCAGGAGTCTGCAGTTGGCGAAAGCCAGAGCTGCTCACGTCCTTCAGGTCGGGGAGGTCTGTGACCAGCCCTTGTGGGGAATAGTTCTCTAGGAATGAAATGCATTCCCAGAGGGCACGCAGTGGAGGGGGAGCGGAGAGGGAGTGGAGGGAGGACGGAGGGGGAGTGACGGGAGAGCAGGGTCCCACCGACAGCGCCTCAATGACTGCGCACTGCGGGAGTGAGCCCAGGGCAAGCCTGGGCGGCTACAGCCCTGGGCCACATAAACGGAGGGAAACACTGTTTAAGGAGTGGGGGAGTCACGGGCAGGCGGCTGCCCCATCAGCCTCCTGCCACGTCCCCGGTGGCTCTGCTGTCTGCTCATGCACCTGCCTACCATCGCACTTTCCTGGGGGCGCCAGAGGCAGAACCTAACACCCCCCTGTGGCTTTTACAGAGCAAAAAGCCGTGTCTGTGGCCCGACTCCCAGGGTCTGCCACTCCCTGAGGACCAGAGCAGGACTGGGGGTGGGGATAGGGCTGCGTCCAGGCCTGCAGAGTCAGTAGCTTTCTGGGACAGGCAGAGTGTGTTGTTCTGGTGGGGGCTGTGGGAGGCTGGGGACACCACCCAGGACCGGTCCCCAGTAGAGGCCTGTGGCAGGAGCAGGTGTGAGGGCATTGCAGCCCATCTAGTATTCAGTTTGGTGGAGACCACAGTTGGGGTCAGAGGTGTGGTCTGCTTCCTCCCCTTCTCAGGCCTTCTGTGACTCTCTAGGACCGTGGGTGAGGGGGTACAGATGGTGCCCTGGCACATGGTGGCTGCAGCGTGTGCCTCTCAGCTGTTTTCGGGACAGTTGCTCTTGGAAACTGGTCACTGAGCAGTGTGTTCTGGTGGACAGTGGCTTCCATGAAGCCCTCCAGGCTGTCTGGTTTGTCCTTCAAAATGTAGGCTTTGAGCTGGGCGTGGTGTTGTGCACCTGAGGTCCCAGCAATTTGGGAGGCTGAGGCAGGAGGATTGGAAGTTTAAGTTAAGCTCCGGCAAGTTAGTAACCTACAGATATTCTGGCTCAAGGGAGAAAAGCAAATAAAAACAAAGTGAAAGGGCTTTTGCTGTAGTGTGAAGACTGTGGGTTCCGTCTCCAGGACCACAGCAGGAGGCTGAGCAAAACTTTGTCCCACAGCTTCATCCTGACTACGAGCTCGGCGTGGGTGAGCCCAGGCTCGAGGGCTCCCTTGCGGACTAGAGCAGAGTGGTCTCCTGAGCTTCAGTTCCCTCACCCGTGAGCCGTGGTGAGTCCTGGAGCCTTTGACATTCATCTCGGCAAAGGCTAACCGAGATGATTCACTAAACGTGCTCTCAGTAACACCCGGCGGCTCCTGCTGTGCTTTTCAGGTTTAGAAGCCAGCACGTCCTTCATCTCACAAGGCGGAGGACGAGATGTTAAGAAACTGGCCCACCCTTAGATAAGTAGCGAGAGAGCAAAGTGCAGGCTTCTACCTTCAGCTGTCTACTGACTCCCACTCTGTGCCCCACCCGTCCCCTCCTAACCCTGCCAGCCTTGTTTGTCCTCCACCCACCCACCCATCATTGTCCATCAATCCCATCCATCCATCCATCCCTCATCATCCACCCATTCACCCATCATCTGTCCATCCATCCAGCCATCTGTCCACCCATGCATCATCCACCGTTCACTTATCCATCCACCCACCCATCCATTGTCCATCTGTCTGTCCGTCCGTCCGTCCATCCATCCATCCATCCACTTATTCACCCATCCAGCAAATGTTTATTAAATACCCACAGGTACAAGGCATCATCACTGATGATACCTGGATGGAAAACTCCATACCTGGATGGGTCTGTGCTCAGGGTCCCTGGCTCAGAGGGGTGGGGCGTTGAAATGGCCACAGGATGCATGTGGGGTTACACAGGAAGAGGAGGCCACTTCCCAGGTATGGGTGGGGGCAGGTGAGGAAAACCCCAGGTGTCCTCCTGGCTGAGAGGCCCTGTGTGTCCCCTGAAGGTTCCTGGTCTGGCAGCACCACACCGCCAGCCTATAGGCCATCAGAGATTCAGATGCTCACCACCCCCCACCTCCTGTGTCAGGTGAGCTTGCTGTGACATAGCTTCCGCTCCTCCCTTCTCACTGCGCCTTTATCAAAGCCCTGTGCTGGCTTCTGTGGTAGGAACCCTGTCTGTCTCTGCTCTGTGGCTCCGTGACCCAGGGCTGCTGGGCTGCACCCAGGCTGGCCCACACTACAGAGCCGCAGCATTCATGGCCAGCAGCCCGCCACGCCAATGATTCGGTCTGAGTCCTTGGACTCGCTATGTATGTAGCGCAGCCCAGCCTCAAGCTCACAGCAGTCCTCCTGCCTCCTCCTCCTGAGTGCTGGGGTGACAGGTACATGCCACCACACTCATCAGAGGGTGTCCAGGGCTGTGCCGAGCTGCGCACAAGCTGCCCAAGGGGCCAACACGAATCTCCTCTGCCAACACACCAAGTGCAGGTCTGCGTTCCAGCCTCCTCACCCTTCCCCCCTGCTCCTCCTCGTGGGAGAGAGGACTCTCCTGCCTGCCCTTTCCTGTTTGCTATAGTTCTGTGACCACAGACAAGACGCCTGCTCAGGCTGAAATCTAAGAGTTATTGATTGGAAAGCATCTGAAAACCTGGATGAGAGCAGTCAGGAGTGTTTCCCTGGTTGGCTTGTTTTTAGGTTTGCATTTTAGCAGTGAACTCCAGATTTAATCTAATTTTACGCTAATCTTGATGCGAAGGCGGGTGCCCCTGCCTGGCTGGTTCTTATTTGGGACCAGCTCAGTTCCACTTAGTGTTTCCCATGGCTGCAGGGCCAGCCCTTGTAATTCAGCTCTGAGGAACTCTCTTCTGTGGCCAGTCACATATCAGCTACAGCAACTCAGGGTTGGGTGGACTCACGAGTGGGCAGAATCTCTCCCCTCTGGCCATCCTACGGGCACCCGGTGTGCTTGGGTGAGGACCCCCAGCTCTGTGGGCCCAGGCGCGTTCAACGTGTGCAGTGGGGTTCCCTCCTGGTGTCCCGGGACACCGGTCGGGTGGGCTGGCAATAGCCCTCGTCAGCCAATTTACCAGACCTCCTGGAGCTCCAGCTCTGGCCAGGGGCTTTCCTCCTCCCCAGCTCCTGCTCGGAAGCCCAGAATGCTGCTGGTCCTTCACACACACACACACACACACACACACACACACACACACACACGCGCGCGCGCATTTACAAATGCAGAATGCTCTTCAAGGGCTGGATTTTTTTTTTTTTTTTTTGGCAGAACCAGGGATTGAACTCAGGCCCTTGCGCTTGCCAAGCAAGCACTTATTATATTGAGCTATCTCCCTGCCCCCTAAAGGGCTGGCTTTTTAAAGGTTGTACCAGGCGGGGAGCTTCGGATTTGTGGTCAACGCCTGCCACCCAGGGCCCAGGATGGCTCCCTGCCCCCCACCCTCTGAACCTGGCCTCTGCAGGACGCAGGCTGGTGAGGAGGAGCTTCCTCAGTTCCTACCATTGCCAAGTTGTAGCAGCCCTGCCCACTCTGTGGATCAAATTCCTGACTGTTGAAGCCACCATGGCTGTTACTGCCCAGGAAGCTTTTACATATTAATTTATTTAGTATGGAGACTGGACACTCTGCACTGAGCTGCATGTGAGTGTCTGCTCAGACAGGGCCTGACTAGGTTCCAAGTCATCAAGTTGCCCAGGCTCAGCTTGAACTTGGGGTCCTCCTGCTTCCACCTCCCACAGTGCTGGGCTATAGGTGTATTCTTTTATGCCCACCTGGAACTTTGGGTGTCCCTGGTCACCTCTTGTTCTCTTATTGCTTCAGGGGAGTTGAATTAATTTTCCCCAACCAGATGGGGACTGTACGAGCCAAGAGCCAGCTCCCGTGTTGCCGTCCCTGCAATGTGGGCAGGCGCAGAGTGAAAGCCACCCTTCCTCTAGCTGTGTCTCCACTGAGCGCTACGTGGCAGGCTGGGGTCTGGTGAGGTGGATCTAAATCCTGCCCGGGGCAGTGGGGCTGGGACTCCACATCTGTCCTTACCCAGGGGCAGTGGTCCACAGCTGTGTGGACAGACCCACGGCGAGACGTGAACGTTGGCTAGTGCCACTCAGTGCATGTGGGCACGTGCTCGCGCAGATGCGGCAGACGAAGCTCACTAGCTTTCCAGGCGAGATCAGGTCCTGAGAAGTCCTGTGGAGTGGGATGGTTCTGACCTCGTACATCTGGGGCCTTGGAGACTCGCAGACAGAGGTAGGGACCTGTGTCTGTCCCGCAGGACCCCAGAGGCCAACCCAGAGGCTGGAGGATACAGGAAGTATCCCCCAGGAGTCCCCCAGGGTGCAGTGCTGCGTGAACTTGGGCTTTAGGCCTCCGGCCCTAGACCCGGGGGCTGAGGTGTCTGCCAGCCCTGCAGTGACTACAGCCCACTGTAGTGGGTTGGTTCCAAAGGCCCCGACAGATGAGACCTGCTGGCTTTGTGAGGCCCCCAGTTGCTGTAGAAACTCAGTGGGAGGGACAGGAACCCTGGTATCCCTAAAACTGTGCTTCTTACCACTTCATGGTGGAGGCTGGCATGTGCCACGCTGAATCAGGCTCTGTGGGCACAGCTCTGTGGCTTCTCTCCCTGAGGCCTTTTCTGTGGCACTGGAGAGTGAACCCAGGGTTTTTGCATGGAGCTATGCCCACCTGGGAGACTTTGACCTCTGTTTGTGACATTTGGGGCATCTGGTGGTCACACTTGGGGAGATGATGCCTGAGGCTGGGGCTTGGGGGTGCCCTGAGCACCCAGAGTGCATGGGGCACAGACTGAGGTGTGATCAGGGCGTGGGGCTGGTGGTGACACAGAAGGGACAGCGCTCATACACGACAGCCTGGGTGGGGTGGGAGCTTTGCCGAGTCTGTGGGGGCGGGGCCGTGGCGCAGTGATTGGGGCCAGTGTCCTGCCGGTGTCCCTCGCTGACGCTCTGCCCCCTGCCCCCTGCCCCCTGTGCCCTGATGTCACACGTCACCTTGAGTTCCTGGTGGAAGGCAGGTGGGCTATCAGCGACTTCAGGACCTCTGTAAGGAGGCCCGGAAGTGGTATCAAACCTGCTTTGAAAAAGCACATCTTCCATAAATAGCAAACTTGCCAGGAAAGCTGGGTAAGGTCCCATGATTACATAAAAACTAGTGTTCATTTTACATAAAATGTCAAGCGGGTCTTTAAATAGCAGTCTCAGAAGCACACGCCATCTTATTATCCATTAAGTCATTTAGCACCCGGGATACAATTTTCCCGAGTTATTTTCCCCAGAGGCTCGCGGGTATACAGCCTCTCTGTAGAATGGGTGGCTAGCTTGAGACACCGGTGGGAGGCGTCCCGGCCGGCCCGCTTGCTCACTGCATCGCGGCACAGTGCGCGGAGCGCAGACATCAAGGAGCGGAAGTGCGAGCGAGCAAGGCCTTGCCCTGAGAACTCCGCAGGCTCGCCGCCCTTCAGCCGAGCCTGCGCGTCCGCGCCGCGGTGGATTCTCTGGCAACGACAGTCACAGACCCAGAACCGCGTCCCCACGCCGGGCGGGACGCTGCACAGGCGTGGGCTCTCCGCCGTGGCCGGGGTGGAGGAGCGGAGGCTGCAGGCCGGGCTCGTGGAGGGGCCGCCTCTGCCCTGCCTTCGGTGGCGCTCCTGGGCCCTGCTGCTGGGGACACGCGTCCCCGAGGACTCGGAAGCCCTTCCGTGCGGCTCCAGCACCGCGGAGAAAGCCCGAATCCATCGAGAAATCAGGACAGGCTGGAGGGAAGCGAAGGCCTTTACCAGGTGGGAGGAAACGCGGCGAGTTCTGCGCCCGTGAGAGCAGGCCCTGCGTCCTCGCCCGTCGTCGCGGGGTCCCGCGCCCTGCGACTTCCGGCCGTTCCAGCGGTCAAGCTACCCTGAGAAGAAAAGGTGTTGAATTGATCCAGGACACCGGGGCAGCCAGGACAGCCTACTAACGACCCTCAGGAAGGAGGACGCCTTCCTGAGCTCTGCCGCAAGCGGCGAGGACGAGGGCAGAGCGCGTTCGAAGTGCAGGCGAGTGATGGAGGGACTCGCGGCAGCGTGTCTTTCCGCATAATAACTGGCGACAATTACACATTCATTGTGGTTTTGATCATGCCTCTTACATTAGTGGCCTCTTTGCGGGTCTCCCCGGAGCGGATCGCACTGTATCTGGGGGCTTAACCGCAGAGGTGGTCTCAGAGATGGTGGCTGCAGAAAAGTCTAGTCCTGGGGAAGCCTGGACGCCGCGTGGACCCCGCTGACGTCCCCACGCTGTGTCCCTGTGCAGTGTCGTGGTGCGGCGTGTGGCATACTGGGTCGTGGTGCTGTGTGTCAGGACAAATGGGCAAATGTGTCAGGACAAATGTGTCAGGACTCATGGGCAAATGAAAGGGTGACCGTGGGCCTGGCTTGCAGAGTCGTGGCCCCTGGGAAGCCAGGCCAGCATGCATCGACCGCCCTTCAAAAGACCTGACCACCTCTTGGTGCCTCAGAGGAGGGAACAATCCATCAACACAGAAAAGCTACTCCCTCCAACACCTAGCCAACATCATTCTGTGGTTGAAGACCCTGGGTCCCTTGTGGGTGGCACATGTGGCTGTCCATGACTTGCTCACCCTGTAATTTAGTGTGGTGAAATGAGGCAGAAAAATGCAAAGAACAAACCATTTAGAACTGAGAAAGTTTGCCATTACTGTGCTTCCCCCAAAATAAAACCCAGCTGGCAACTTGAAAGCTCAGCGTATCCTGATTTACCTGCCTTACAGAGCAGCCACTGAGCAGGAGAACTGTGACAGCAGGTGACAGAGGAGCAGGAAGACTGAGCTTCCAGACCACGCCTCCAGGGACCACCTCCTCCGGCAGGTCCCACTTTCTCCACCAGGCTATCAGACCAACTCCTCCAAGGCCCCGCCCCCGCCGGGCCCTCCCCCTCCTACAGGCCCCTCCTCTCCCATCAGGCCCAGGCCCCTGTCTCCTAACAGCAGTCAGCTCTGAGCCCAGGGTCCAGCGCCTTCCAAAATCCCCTTCTGTGAGCGCAGGAGGCTTTGGGGACATCTAGATATGAACTGTAGCGGGTGGCTTGCAGGAGGCTGGGACCATTTCCACAGCTCACAATAGGGCTTCCTATTACTTCAGACTCTATATGCAGTAAACCAATATGTTAAAAACCAGAAAACTTGTAAAAGCCATGTCATGTCTTCATCGTCAGTGACTCAAGTGCAGTGAGGAGCTGCGGACACTGGGAGGGCGTGGCCCCAGAGAGGCCCGGGCAGTGGGGGCTGGGTGGGCATTCCTTACAGAGTACCGGAAGGGGGCTGGCCGTGGGCAGGAGAGGCGTGGTCCCCAGACTCCACGTGTCACTCTGTGCCTCAGTGGAGGGAGAGGTTGAATGCAAAGCATTCCATCATCCAGAAAGAAAGGTGCAAAGGACGCTGTACAGTCGTGATGTGAGCTCGCCCCTTCCTCACACTGACAGGTGCAGACATAGGGAGGTTTGGTAGATTTGGTGACAATATATTTCTGTCTCCTGAAAATAAGTTCAAAACGACTATCCAGGGGGAAGTGCCTTCAGCAGGTGACACAAACACATAGGCCAGGGTGTGCGTGACTCCTTGCACCAAACTAAAGAAGAAAAGCAGAAATACAGGTGGCCAGGACTCAGCGAGCCTGCACCACTTCTCCCGCGGTGACCGAAGTATCAGATAAAATAAGGTGTCCTTTTTTGCCACCAAGCTGCAAAGAAGGGCTCTGCTCATTCTCAAAGGGGGTGGGGAAAACAGGCGAAGGTCCTCTGTGTCTCCCCAAGCAGCTGCTCCGGCCACAGTGGGACAGCCCCTCCCCTTGTAGCATACCCTAAAAAGTGGATCCAGAGCCAGGCGCAGTGGGGCGCACAACAGTGAGGGCAGGTGGAAGACTGAGTTGGAGCCTTGCCTGATGACCCCACTCAAAATGAAAACTAGAAACTGTAAAAAGGCCAAGGATGCACCTGAGTATGGAGACTCCAGGTTCCATTCCTAGTACCACCAAAAAATAATAAGTAGAATCAAGAATATGCAAGGATTTATACAGTAATCTGTGCATAGTGTCATCTGTAATTAGCCATTTGTAATTGTCAAGCATTAAGAACCTCCACTTTAAAGCCCCAACACCAGGACCAAAGCCCAAAGCACTGCGCTCTCCAGCCCTGGGAGACAACAGCAGGGACTGCAGAGGTGTGGGTGATGTCTGGGACATCATCCCGCCTGCAGGGACTAGAGGAACAGCAGGAAGAGCAAGGAGGGCCAGGTACTTTCTGTTCCCTTGCAAGCTTTGCCATGGATGCTGACCGTGTCACTTCTTTGTTGTCCCACAGGAAGATGATTGCCAGAAGGAGCCAGCAGGCATTGGTGGGGCTCTGTGGCCTCACTCTGACTTCCGGCCTCCCTGGGCTCCTGTCTAGAGCGGAGCACGGATTCTGAACAAATCCTCCTTCCTTGACTTAAATGCTGCTAGAGCAGACCAGGGGACTCCTGGGGACCTGGCCAGGGGAGTCCTAGCTTCCTGCGGGGATGGCCACCCACAAGGGACACCAGGGCTCGGCTCCTGCTGCCTGTGCGAGTCTGGGGCTTTCTGTTGTTTATTCGTAGAAAGTGGCCATTGGCATATAATTATACTTCAGGAAGGCCAGCTCTTTTTGTTTGCTTTTTTAGCCTGGGTCTTACTATGTATAATTCAGGGTGGCCTTGAACTCACAGGCATCCATCCTCCTGCCTCAGCCTCCCCAGTGCTGAGGTTGCAGGTGTGCGTCACCACGCCCCACTCCCTGATTGCCTGTGCCCATGCTGAGCCCTCACGTGCCTCCCAGGTCGCTGCTGCAGCAGGAGCAGATCAGCACTTCCTTCCCCGCGGGCATCATAGCCGCAGTCTCTCACCTGCATCCTCCTCAATGCCGCCGCCACCGAGCAGGCAGCAGCACCATGTGTCTGGGTTCAGGGTGGGTGTTTTTGTCAACAGACAAATCTTTTAAAAGTGTGAAAAGGGAGGAGGGATGGGCGAGGTGCAACAAAGACAAAGCAGCCGTCCTCCAAGCCCGGCAGCAAAGCTGCTCCTCTTGGAAGCTGGATGAATGGAGCGTTCCCCTCGGCAGTGACAGCCCAAAGTGTGAGAATGATAAACGGCTTTGGCCTTGATAATTTTTATTAAGCACTAAATGTCACATTTAACCTGCATTACTGAAAGCAATTACCCGAGTATCAACAGTCAAGCAGCACCGGGTGCCTCGCCGCGGACGCACGCCGGCTCCATCTGGGAATAAGGATTTTCAATTAGGAGGCAAATAGCTGTGGAGGGGCTAGGCCCTTGCGGTCCCAGAGGGGGCTGGGCCAGGCTTCCCGCACGCTGGTGGTGTCAGCGACCGTCCCCAGCCATCTGCCTCCGGAGCAGCCGCACTTTATCAAATCTCAATATTTACAGACGCTGATCGTCTCAGGGGCCAGGATGGCTGCCTGCCAGGTGGTGCTAGGAGCTCATCTTAAGGTGTGTTGCAGGAGGCTAATTAATTTACAAGCACCTGTTTCCATGCTGGCGCTGGCATGGCGGCAGCTGAGCCGCAGCCAGGAGGGAGACTTTATCCGGCTAAATTGATTTCAATTGATTTTAATTTGCTGATGGCATAGTCATAGTAGGTTCGATGTGCGCAGAGCCCTGGGGCCCCAGGGAGTCCTGCTCTGTTTGGAATGGCCCTGCCTCTGTCCAGAAGGGCATTGGTGAGGACGTGCATGCCATGGTACTGGGGCACCGGGTCCCTGAGAGTGGTGGCCACTGTGTCTGGTCAGAGTTGAGGCAGGACTGCTGGCCTGATGCCTGGGTAAGCTGGAATTCCAGTCAATAAGGGCATTTTAGCCATGACGTCCCCATAGGACCCTCGGCACTGTGTCCTAGCCGCTGTCCATGTGGTGCTCATGTGAGCCAGGCCTCTGGGCTTCTTCCGCAAGCCAGGGGCCTCCCTCACTGAAGCCCTGATGTCTGCGTCCTGGGAGATTCTCTGGCCAAGCTCACGGGCTTGGAAGCCAGAGGTTGGCTCAGCATGTCTCTGTCACTGTTTGTCACTAGGCAGTGCTCGCTGCAGGCCTCTGTGCTGTCTGCTGTCAGGGGCTCACAGGCTGACCTTGCAGATGGACACGATCCCTGTCATGGTTCCTGCCAGCCCGTGCGGGTCCCACCAGTGCGGCAAATGTTAGGCTCCTCGGGGTGCTTTTGATGACACCTGTGTTGTTGGGGAGTAGGTACAGGAAGCAGCGCATGAGAAACGTTCAGCCCTGACCTTCAGTAGGCGCCACTTACTTGGAAGCCGACGTGGGTCTTCTTTATTTTTGTGCTTCTGAGAAGGAACCTAGGCTTTGCACTGAGCCATATCCCTAGCCCTGTTTGTTCATTTGTTCATTCACGCTTTCATTTATTCCTAGCTGTGGGGATTGAACCAATGGCTTTGGCACAGAGCTGCACCACAGCCCTTTGTTTTTGAGACAGGGTCTTTCTAAGTAGTTGAGTTTTCTAGGCTGGGTTCAAATCTGGGTTGCAATCTTCCTGCCTCAGCCCCGCAGAGCGCTGGGGGTAAGGGATGTGCCTGGCTGGGTACTTCAAATTTTTAGAGACACAGCTGAAGAACACACTTGTCCACCCATGGGACATGGCGGGGGACCTGGGAAGAGGGTGAAGGAGCAGCCAGGCCTCCCTACGTGGATGGGAGCTTGGCTCAGCACTGCCTGGGCAGTGAGTGGCGCAGCCTCAGTGGCACCGTCCAGCATGAGAAGCCCCCCTGCTGCCCGCAGTGAGCTCTGTCCCTGTGCTCCACTGTGAGCAGTGACAATGGGGAGGGCTTCTGGGGTCACGACATCCACTCTTGGCAGGCAAAACAAGTCCAGCACTTTGGGCCCCTGTGGGTGACTCTGGGCTCGTGGGTCCCTGCAGACCCCAGTTGATGTGCTGAGTTGTCACTGTACAGAAACCAATAGCCCTCATAGTCTGGAAATGTTCAGCATAGAGGTTTCCCCATCTTTATGGGCTAACACACTGTGTGAACTACGCCTTTTCTAGGTGGGTTTGATTACAGACACTAATCAAATATTCTCCAAAGAATGAAAGAGCTGAGAACCCGCAGAGCGTTCCTCAAGTGTGGCAGGAGAAGCGGATCCACTAAGCGCCCGGGGGGCTGTGCCCGTGGATGCTGCGGGCCACTGGGCCGCAGGAGTGAGTGCTAGCTGTGCTTTCTAAGTGAGTGACACACCTTGCGTTTGAAGGCAAGCAGAGTTGGGCTAGCCAAAGCCTGGGGAGCACCAGTGTGGGGTGGAAGAGTGCGGGTGCGAGAGTGGGGGACAGGGACCCTCAAGTCTGCCTGGCTCAGGAGCACTCAGGCTGGCATGAGTGAAGCCTGCTGTCTGTGGGTGTGGACACACCTGTGCGGGCACAGATCATACAGGCTGAGAAAGGTGTGGCTGTCGTTGGGGTGCTGCACACGGCAACGGGTCATGGAGTGTGGGGCACTGCTTTCCACACAGAGTGTGAAATCGCCCAGCACATAGATGAGGGGACCGCCCAGCGTTGAGAGGATGAGACCCCTGTCTGGGCAGACTCTGAGAGCCCAGCCATCTCGCCCCATTATAACCCAGCATGCACAGCCCACCACAGGGCAGGGTGGCTTAGGACAGCATGGCCTGGCCTACCAAGGAGTCAGCGGTCCACTCAGAACACCCCAGAGCCGCAGGAGGCCCCTTCCCCAGTGCTGTGGCTCAGTGCCAGCCACTGTCCACACCCTCTCCTGTGCCGTCTCCACCTGCTGTTTAGACGGAGGAAGGAAGGGCAGGTAAAGCTGTCAAAGTGCCATGACAGCATCTGGGGGCTGGGCAGCGCCAGCCAGGTGCCACGCCCAGGCAGCACTGTGAGGACAGGCTGGGGGCTCCAGCTGGTAGAGGGGGCCGTCTTCCCACCAAGACTGTGTAGCAGACAGCATGTACTCTGATGTGTCCTCTTAGAAAGGACAGGGGTTCATCCACCTGAATCGACCCAAACTCCATGACCCTGGGGTCAGAGCTCCCACCCAAGTCCTGGGACCCAGATGTTCCATCCCTGGAGGCTGTGTGGTGCCTATCTCTGCTCCAGGCCCTGTGGCCAGCCTGTCCTTGCTGGGCTCTGAGCTCTGAATGCAGCTGCAAGTGCCCCTGGTGGGGACCTGGTGACCTGGAAGTTGGACATTCACGTAGGCCAGGAGAAATGCGTGTATCACTTGCAGCAACCACAGAAATGCCACACCCTGGAGCCCCCAGGAGGAGCAGGATGTGCTGAGGGAGTTCCCTTGCTGCAGGTACTGTGGGAGTCAGTCCTCAGGAGCCAGTGGTGGTTGGCTGTGAGCTGTCAATTGTGCCACACCCAATGTTCTGCTCCCTCAAGCCCTCATTGGTGACAACACAATGGTACCACCAGTGTGGGAGAATGCTTATTTCACCCCTAGCGGATGGGGAGAGGCCATGGGCAGCATGTCCAGGAACCAGAGCCGAGAAGCGACCCTGCACGTGCCTGCTCAGGGCAGGGTGCAGTGCAGGGACGGTCGCTGCCCGCATTGTGCTGGCCGTGGCAAGGGGCAGGGTCCTGAATGTGTTAAAGGCCAGCAGCGCTGACTGAGCCGAGCCCTGCCTCTGGTCTGACCCAGATCTGAGCACTGTCTATACTCACCTGCAGAAGTGGCTTATTCCAGCCTGAGTTCTGGGCAGAACCGCAGCGATGGCTTCAGTGTAGACAGACGTGGTCCTGAGCTGCTCCGACTGCAGGAAGGGAGCCGCGAGTGCAGCAGCAGGCAGGCAGCAGGGAAGGCCCCTGGCAGGAGGGACTTGGGATTTCCATTTCAAGAACCGCCTGGGGTCCCTTCAGACAGGGCTCATTAATTTAAGACAGTTGAACCTTGGAGAGCGGAGTTCACAATTCAATTATGGAGGGCAATAATCTTCCCCAGGGTGGTTTATTTGGCTTGTGGCTTTTAATTAATTCTGCTCAGCCAGGGAGCGCTGCAGAGTGTGCCTGGCCTGCTCTCGGGGCTGCGGTCCTCATTTCGGGCCTTGCCATGCCCCTGCCCCTGCGGTCCCCGGTGGCACCTGCTGTGGGGCTGCATCCTGCCCCCAGAACCTGTGGCTAGAGGGTCAGAGCTGCATGACCCGCTGAAGGGCCAGGGCCGCCGCGCTCGTCAGCCAAGGTGCATCACTCTCCTCTCGCTGACATTAATGACCCCAGTTCATTCTTCCAAAGGAGTAAAATCCGCCTCCCCACATCCTGGTGGCCACACCCACTGTCAGGGTGTCAGATCTGCCGCAGCAGTGCTTGCTGCTCCCGTGTCCCCTCACATGCATAGCCCCTCCAGGACTGCCCTGACTGCTTGGGTCCAGCCCTGAGGAGAGGAGACTTGGGGGCCCCTGCAGAGGGCTTCGGCTCAGAGGCATCGAGGTCACAAGAGGCATTAGAACACCGTCCCTCTTCCCCCCCACAGTGCAGGACAGTGAGAGCAACTTTCAGGAGAGGGATGACCCCGGGGGCACTGAGTGCCACACCAGCAGGAGAAGCCGGGTCCGACCCCCGAAGCAGCACCAGGCCTCTGGGACCTGGTGGGGCTCTGTCCCTCAGCACCCTCGGAGTGGACCTCAGGGAGCTGGCATGCTTTCTGCCAGCCTCTTGCCCCATCTCCTCGGGAGCTGGTGCAGGAGCCAGGAGGCCCAGTCAGGGTCTGCTTCCTGCCCACTGGGTGGACGTCATCAGCGTCTCTGGCTTCTGGGGATGTGCAGTCCTGTCTGTGCCCCCAAACCTGCAAGGAGCTGCCCCAGGGACCAGGCCATTCAGGACTAGTGCACGGGGTGTCGTCAGGAGTGCAGACATCATTGTGAGGGTCCCCGGACCAGCCGTGATGGTAGGGGAACTACGGGCAGCATGGCGACTGGCCAGCGTCTTGAGGAGCTGTGCGCGGGCAATTTTACTCCTTTGGAAGACTGAACTGGGGTTGTTAAGGTCAGCGAGAGTGATGCGCCTTGGCTGATGAGCACGGTGGCCCTGGCCCTTCAGTGGGCTGTGTAGCTCTGATCTGCCTGGCAATAGCCAGCTCGGTTCTCCAGCCACACAGAACCGCGGGCCACCATCCATGGCACAGAGCAAGGGCCCAGCAGTCGAGCACCCGCTTACATCCCAGGTCTCGCAGAAACCAGGCTCTGCTGCTACCGTTCTCACACGTGCGACACATGTGCTCAAAGCAAGAACACGGCTCCTCACGGCCAGCTTGAAACCACTGCTTTGACATTTTTGTGATAAAATTATGCACACAATTCAAATGGCTGCTTCAACCTGCTAGGCACGCAGTTCTGTTGTCGGGTGCCCTCACCCCGTGCAACCACCTGCCCATCTCTACCTTCGAGGCCAAGAATCCACACCTCAAACACTGCCACGAGCCCTGGGCCCCGCACCACCTCTTGGCTCTCTGAGGTCAACAGCTCTCGGTCTTCCAGCAGGAACTGCGTGGCATCTGCCCTCAGGACAGGCCTGTCCCACCCTCTTGCCCTGTGGCCAGGTCAGAAGCTGCTTCCTGGTCAGGGCTGAGCCAAACTACCCGTGCTCCTATTGCGTTCCTTTTCCACTTGTACTCCGCTGGCCTGGGTTATTTCTGTCCTTTGCCTGCCGCATGCAGGGGCACCAGGATCCGTTGTTCCAGCTTTGATTCTTTAGGGGATAGATGTATGTAGATACTTTGGAGGATCTTGCACTGGAAAGGGAAGGCTGATTTATGTTGTTTTAATTTAAAAAGTGTTAAGACACAGTGTGCCAACTGTTCTGCTCACCCCCTTGAGTACAGAGGTCAAGTTGACCTTGTGTGGACTCCAAAGGACACTCATGGACACTGCTGCAGAGGGACAGTGGGACTGGTGAGCCCAGGGGGCAAAGCAGGCACCATCCAGACTGCTAGCGGTCTGGACACAAGGGACCCTAGGAGAGGAGCCCAGGGCTTCAGAGAGCACGAAGGCACGAGGAGATCGGCTGGCGCGCTGCGGTCCCGCATCTATTGTAGGTGAGGAAGCTTCCGGTCCCACGCTGCTACTTTACAAGACTGGTGCCCTTGTCCTACTGGAGCAAATCCTCTGGCGTCCTTCTCAGAGGAGGTGTGGAGGTAAACTATCTGATTGCCTGTGTGTCTTGAGGGTATTTTTTGAGGTCTTTTGGTTATAGTTTTTTAAGACATTGGCTTATTACCTTCTGCTGCAAGCCGACGGTGATCATCCTATTTTCTTTCCAATGAGTGTGTTAGGAGGAGTGACGGGACAAAGTCCAGGCCAGTGGATTGTAAGTAAGATTTTGCCAAAGAAAGATTTTGTATTTCTAGAACTGTGTCACAGAGACACACACTCCCCTGTCCACTGAGAGGCTGTGCTGGGAGGTGAGGTCTGAGGTTTCCCAGCTGGTGCACTCTGGAGACGAAGCCCCACTGACATGTAGGTGATAGGGGAGGGGAGCCCACAGGGGCAAGGAAGAGGTGCTGGGCCAGCGGGGCAGGGCAGCCGTTCAAGATCGCAGCTCTGCTGGGAGTAGACATGCTGACGCAACTGGCGTGGCTGAGGAAATGATGTTGCATTTTAGTTTGGATTGAAACTTAATTTAAATATGGAGTTGGGGGTCAGTGGCTGCCCTATGGGCAGCAGTCTCCTTGCTGCAGCTCTTACCTTTGGGGTATAGGTCAGAGTGGCTCGAAGCTGCTTCCTGTTCTGTTCCCGCCTTGGGGTGGTGTCTCCTCGGCCACCTGAGCCACACTACTTTATTTTCTCTTGTGGAGCACTAAGGAGATCTACGGAACTCATTCAGGGGTGATTCTTCCCCACGACTTAGTCCCCAGGTCCTCTCCATCTGCCTCTTCCAGTCATCCTCCCTGGTGGCCAAGCATCTCTCCTCACACCCCTGCTGCTCTCCCGTGCCTCGCCTTTCCTTGCAGCATCAGCCTTGGCGTCCTGGGTGCAATTTCTGCTGTCTCAGCCCCATAGCGCGTGGCCTGTGGCTGCCACGCCAACATCGGCAGTGCTTTCCCACAGCGTCTCAGCCTCGGGGCTCTGTGTTAGCTGCTCACCACCCACCCCGCACTTTCCTAGGCTCCCTCCAGTGTGCGGTGCTTTGCTCCCCTCACTGCCACACACCACATTTCTGCAGGCACTGCAGCTCCGGCTCTGTGGTCCCGGCCCTGGCCTCACACTTCCTGTGTCCTGGCCCTGTCCTCTCACTCGAGATGCAGCCAGCCCTTCAGCAAGGTACCCAGTTGCCGCAGGCCTGCTTCCTGCTCTCACTGGTCGCCAACCCAGAGGACACGCTTATCCCTCCCAGACCCCCACACCTGCTGCTTCTCTAGCGAGAGTGACCCTGTGTCTGCAGCCATTCTGAGTGGCCGCCTGCTTGCCTGGTGTTTCTCACAGTATGCGCCCTGTTCCTAGAGACACCTCTACTTTTGCTCCTTCT
>NDGM010970398.1:0-25394 GCA_002564305.1 Octomys mimax
GTATCAATATTCAACTTTGAATGGGAGGGAAAGAAATGAAAAATTGTTTCTACAAAATTCAATAGCAATGAAATGGCTCTAACAAATACCACTAACATATTAATTTCAATAATTAAAATATAAATTCTTTTAAAAAAGAAAGAAAAAATCTCATTGCATTTGTTTTTCTTTTTTTCAAATAAGATCACTTAGAATCTGATCTCTAAGCTGTCACTCTCTCTTCTTTTTTCCTTAAAATATTGGTGAACTTTCTCTCATTTCTCTGAAAAAATAAAAGGTTTTATAAGAACATGTGTAACATACCATGCTTAGTATCAAATATCCAATCATCTATGTTAATTCAGAATCTCCTCTTATACACGATAGACCCTATATTGAAAAGTAACCCTTCCACCTTTACAAGCCATCTTGCTTCCACAAAGGCATCACTTTTCCATTAACTTCTCTGTATCATTTTTTCCCTCTTTCTGGATCATGCCCATTAGGGTACAGACATTATGAGGTAATTTATTCTTAAGAACACATTCCTTGATACCACCACATCACCTTCCATCCACCATCCCCTTCCTTTTCTATTGTATAGGAAAATGGCCCATATTCTAGGCTTATTCTATTTTTACATGTTTTTTTAAGTGTATTTGGTATAGAGTCTCACTATGCAGAGCTTATAGTGGTCCTCCTGTTTCAGCCTCCCCAGCACTGGGATTACAGGCAGGTGCCACTATGCCTGGTCTTGGTGGCCAGCTTGGTGTGCTCAGGGTGGGGTTGACATGGCATGTGGTATTGAAGGTTGAACCCTTGATATTGCCTAGGCCAGTGCTTAAACCACTGAGATATCTCTGTGGCCCCAATTTTTCATGTTCTTAATACCCATCATTTCACAGACCCTATTCTTATAAAAGTCACTAATAACTTCCATGCTGCTGAAATTAATGGTGAATTATCAGTCCTCTTATAAGAATTCTCAGTAATTCCAGGCACATTTGACCACTTTACCTTTGGTCAAACATTATCTTCTATCCTTGCCTAATGGCACTCACCTAAAATCCAGCACCCTGGGAGGCTGAGGTAGGAAGATCACAAAATTGAGCACAGCCTGGGAAACTTAGTGACTTAACAAGATTTGTTTCAAAATAAAAATATGTGATTAAAAGAGGCTAAGATGTAGCACAGTGTAAATACCTTGAGTTTAATCCTTTCTCCTGAAAAAAATCTCATTGTCTTCACCTGACCTTGAAGATAATATGCTGTTTTTTGCCAGAGGCTCCACTTGAATCTCTGTTGTGGAATTGTCTTCACATAACACTTTCTAAATGCAGAATTGCTTCAAGGCTATCATTAGTTTGGTCTCTCCTTTCTCCTCTATATTCTCCATCTAAATTCTCCATCTAAATTATTTTCCTAAATGATAATATTTGTTGTGAGTAGTTTAGATATCACATATGTTGATCACTTCAGAATTAGTGCCACTAGCCAACATATTTACAATATTGTCTGCACTCAGTACTCCATCTGTTGACTCAAAAATTTTCATGCACAAATCCAATGGATGGCTTCAACTTCTTAGGGTGAGCAGAACTATTGGCTTGTCTGATCAAAACTGATCCAGGTCATAGCAACTCTAATCATTAATCACTTTTCATTATAACTCTGATAGTGGATATCAGGTATCCACAAAGTATGGCCCATGAACCAAAAATTCAGCTTGCAAATGCTGCCAGAGGGTTCATTGGAAAATTAAGAACTTAATTTATTTTCATATTATCTACAGCTATGTTCTTGTCACAGAGGAAGAAGATGATGGATACAAGAGGATCTATACAGCCCACAAGCCTAAAATTTTTATTATTTGGATCACCGCAGGAAAAATTTGTGGAGTCCTTCTCTAGGTCATCATTACTTCAGGCCTATGTGGCTTCTATGTTCCCCTATTTGGTAGATTTTCTCCCATAATACTCCTCCTGCATCCACAAAGCAGATCTGTTCTTAAAATATGTCATAACTTATCAGTTTCTTAATTAAAAGGTCCTCTTTGTTCCATTATGTTTTCAATAAAACCCATACTCTATATCATATCTCTGAGTCCTAAATTACCTGAATGTGCTTTCTTTTCCAACTTAATTATCTATAATTTTTCTTCTTATGCAAAGACACTAGTTCCTTACCCTCTCTCTTGGTTAAATACATGAGGCCCTTACACTCTATTATATTTTAGATTTGTTTTTACATCTGCCTAAAGATCTTTTCCTTTACATACCCTAAAGCTACTCCTGTTCATTATGCATGCCTCTGCTCCAAAATCTTCTCCTCCCCTGAAAGAAGTGCATTTTCTATTTGACAGGAATTTTTCTCACTGACCACCATGTTTGTATCACACAGAACAGCCCATACTACCAATATGTAATTGTTAGGCATGAATAGAGAAATCCTAACATTGAGATAGGGAGAGATTACTATGAGAACACACGCACAACATTCATCTCAGCATCAAGGAGTGATTAAAAAGTCTAGTAGACAGGACATTACAAGTGTCTAGGTGTTTTGGAAAAGAGGGCACACATGCGAATATAGGAACCACGAGAAAAAGCAGTACATTCAGAAACCATGAGAAAAGTTTAAAGCATGTACGAGGCATATAGATTATACCATCTATATAGTTAAATAACCATATAGATAAAGAAATAGAACAGAATTTAATGTGGAAAAAGGAATAAGGTAAGTGACAACTTAAAATATTTGCAGTTTTGTCTGGGCCACTGAAAATTTGTCAAAGATTAAACAAAATAATTGTCAAACCAGAATCCAATTCTAGTGTCTGCATATGCCAAATTCCATGTTTTTTCCTCTATACTGTAGTATTTTTACACATAACTCTTAAAGAATTTTGGTATCAAATGTTTATTTTGTGTTGGATAATAGAGCCATGCCTTAAATTTTTTCTTAATATCAATCCTACTTCTATAATTCTGTGATAAGCAAATAAATATCGCATAAAAAGATTTATGCACAAAATGTTGATTACTCTATTATTTATAATTGTTAATACTAGAATAAACTATGTCTTACAGGAAGGAGATGTTCATAAAAATATGGCCTATTCACTCATTGTAAAATGAGGTGCAGCCACTATTATTTTTTATAGAGGAACAGAAAATTATTCTGTGGTTACCAGTGACTTGAGTGGCAAGAGGAACTGATTGCAATGTCTATGTGAGAATTTTTGGTGGCTATAGAACTGTGTTATATATCTTGATTATAGTGGCTGCACAAATTTACCAAAATTCACATGATTGTGCAACAAATGGAAGAATTTTGCCACACTTAAATTATACTTTTAAAACCCAAAAGCAAAATATGAAATTATGGTTGTGCTTATTTTGAATGCTGTGGGGGAATTATAGATGAAATATGATAATAGGAGATAATATCAATTAACATAAAAACTATGCAGAGAAAAATCTTAAAATACCAGTAGGTGATCTTTTTGTTGTAAGGGAAAATGTTGTATTACTTTCTTTAACTTTGATTATGAAATAATCAAATAAAAATAAGTCTTGTTTTCAAATATGTTAGATTTTGGAGCTTTCCATAAATTTTGTTTCAATATTTGACATTAGGATTCTCCAAATGCCACAATCACTTTGCTTGTTGGACTTAATCCACTGGAGAGTAGACAGTAGTCAGGACCAAGGACAGCTCATGAATATTTCCTGGAGTGGTTTTGGCATTTGCTTAGAAGGAACCCTTAAAAAGCTGTTCCGCCCCCCCTCACTTCCATGGTCCTATGGCAATTTACCAGAACAGGAGACATGGCTTTTCTGTCAAATATCTCTGTAATTGAGTGTCCTGTGCTAGCAAAAAGGTGTCCCAGTCCCTACCTCCATCCCAAGCTTTTCTAAATATAAGACACACTTAAAATAGTTGGTGACCACTAGAGAAAAATGGTGTTACTATCTAGACACTACAAGTAGACAATCTCTTCAAAACTATTTTATAAATCACATCTCAGAGACTGTCTGAAAACACACATTAAAAACAACAACAATTGTGCACTTTGTAAAATGGATTTTAAGTTCCTGTCAAGTTTATAGGAAACTTTCTTCCCACATGTACTGTGTGTTTTTTACATCTTAGTCTAAATGATAGTGATGGCCTGCAGTACTAGTAGGGGACAATTCTAATGAGCACAAGCAAAGAGACTAGGAAACAGGATAGAAAAGTTATCATAAATTATAGATTTTGATAAATTACCCCCACACTGTAGAGTTTCAATTACAGAAACACAGAGTTTACACAAGTAATTACTATAGAAATTACCACAGAAGCACATCCATTCATTGAATTATGAGGCATCAATTCTCTCCCCTGATTACATCTTCATTTTCAAAGATGGCAATCACAGCTCCACACAAAACCTCAATACCATAATCTTTTGGGGATTAAAAACACCATTGGATCTGAATGTGTACAAGGATAATAAAAGACTGTTGACTCACACTGAGAAAGAAAATGACTTCAATGAGTTAAATTGCAAGCACAGAACTTTTGAAGTTGATTACTCAACAAGCCTGCTCTAAATACGGATCCCAATATTCTCTGAGGGCATTTGACATCTTTATGGGATTAGAAGATATTACCTATTAAGGCTAAAACCTAGCCACCAAAGCATCCTATTAATGTTGGAGAATCATGTGACAATGGGCCTGAATGACAGTTTAAGGGTTTTTAGTTTGGCTTTTAATCTAAGGTTGAAATTATTTTCTTAACCAAATATCTGTTGCATATATATGTCTATGTACATATCTATATGCATATATTTACACATGCCATGTTTACACCTACATGCATATAATGCATGTGTACACATTCACATGTGCACAGACACACACACACATGCACACATACACACAAACTCCTTACAACAGGTACTTTTAGTGTCCTCACTCTTACAACTTCTGTGCATACTAGCCAGATTTATAACTTCACCTTCAAGTCTGAGGACTTTCCTCAGTAACTAAAGTACTTTTCTTTCCATGCAACAGCAGGTAGCAAAGAATAAGCATCCCTGAAGCAGTCTTACTTGAGGGCCCTACGGGGGTGGTGTATGAATATGTCCACTTTCCCCCACTTCAAAGAATCACCTCAAGGCAAAGCCTATACTACTTCTCAAAAACTGCCCCTCTGGGATGAAATCTCTGAGATCCTCAGCAGTACTGAGTTTAAAGTAAACACTCTATTCATGATTTTCTATTACTGTCTTCACTGCCCTACTACCCTCGTGCTTTTGCTTAATTATCTCTAAAGTATTTGACTGAACTCCTTGTCTTGGGATTTTCTTCTGTGGAAATCCAGAGCAAGACATTGTTTATTTAAAAAGAAAGGAAGAAAGAAAATTAAAATAGCTGTCTCTAAATGTAGAGTTAGTAAAATTCTTAGTAACATAAAAGTACTAAATTTTATTTATTTGTTTTTATATATATAGTACAGGGTCTACAGGGTCTCCCTAAGTAGATCCAGACTCGTAGTGATTCTCCTATTTTCAGCCTCCCAAGCACTGGGATTACAGGTGGGAACCACCTGTAATTAATTATAATTATAATCTTGCAATGAACAGTACATGAGAATGTGAAGTGTCAGTCACCCTGCCTGGAACAAGTGAGTGATCCATTTATATAAATTATAATACTATTATTGATTTTTTTATTAAAATGTATTTCTTCATTATCTTCTACTTCTACCAGTTCCTCCTGGTCTTATTTGCTACCTCTTTCCAATAACACAACACCAAAATCTAAGCTGACTAAAGGATTATGGTAGTGATCCTAAAGGCATTGATCACCACCAGGTAGGTTTGGCTGCCAAACAAATCTTCTACCAGGGCACCCAGAGCCCTCAGAAATCTTTAGGAGACAGTATCAATGAAAGACCTGGGATATAAGCAATCTGTTATTTTTCTTTTTTGAATTTATACATTTATGTTTTCTCTGCTGGCTGAAGCAGAAGAAGCCAAGTGCCACCTCATACCATTGAATTCAGATTCTAGCAATGATTTTCAAAGCATGAAAGTCCTTGGTTCCAAACATAACAACTTCCTCACCAGGGACCATAAATAATAGTGGCTCCATAGCCAAGAAAATAAGATAAATGAACACAGAGATGTAATACACAGCAAGTTCAAGAATGGAGATTAAACATAAAAAATTAAATTAAGATCCTCAAAAACTATTAGGAACTATTAGGAAGCCCACCAATCCTTACGCAACCCATAAAGCATGTACCCTTTCCTTTCACTGAACTCAGTACTTAACAGTTTATAAAGCTCTTTCATTCCAATGTAACATTTGGTCTTCTTGACAGTGGTATGGGATCAGCAGGAATTTATTACCAGAATCTCTATTTTACAGTGCAGGAAATAGAAGACTTCAAAATTTAAATGACTTATATAACTGAAAAGCACAAAGCTAAGACATATGGCATGTCTAATCTCAAATGAGGTATTTTTCCTCCTAGCACTACTCTGAAGTTGAATCATCAGGGATGGACTCTCTTTCTTGAGGTTGTAAAGACTCAACTATCAACCACCTAATTTCTATTATGAGGGGATGCTGTGTACAGTATATAGATGTATTAGTTCCAGGGGAACTAATATTTGTAGGTACATAGGTCACATAAAAATGATGAATTCAAAATATAGGTCAAGGGGCTGGAAGGATAGTTCAGTGGTCTAAGCACCTGCCTGGCAAGTGCAAGGACCTAAGTTTGATCCCCAGTACTGCATTCCATGCCAGCCCTGTGCTGTACCAGCCACTGAAACCCAGAGTGGTGGCACATGCCTGTAATCCCAGAACTAGGAAGGCTGGTGACTGGAGGATCACTATGAGTCTGAGCTGTGTAGGGAGGCCCTGTACAAAATACATTTTTTAAAAAATTAAAAGTCAAAAGAATACTAAGCACAATAGTAGGACTTTCAGGCTATGCAGCATACTGGATCAAACAGTAACCCCAAATTTATGTCTACCCAGGACCTCAAGATTTGCCCATATTTAGAAATAGGGTCTTTGCAGATGTAATTAAAGTCAGAATTGAGATGAAATCACACTAGATTAGATAGGACCTGAATGCCAATGAGTAGACTTATATGACTCAACAAAGGACACCTAGAGACAAAGAAGACTATTGTGGAGACAGAAATGGATGTCAGAGTCATTCTGCCACAAATGGAGGGGCACCAGGAGCCACCAGAAGCTAACACAGTTGAAGATTTTCTCTAGAGCATTCAGTGGGAGTACGACCTTGTTGGGACCTCATTTCCAACTTCTAATCTCCAAGCAAAGCTTTTATTGTTTTAATATGTCAATGTTGTAGTACTTTGTCACAGAAGCTTTGGGGAAACCTGACACGAAATGACTTGAGAGATAAGAGATGAGGGCACACCATGGATGAGGCACTGAGCTTTCATATATATATTTTGCCATTTAATCACTATAAAGCACCTATAAGACATATAGCACCAACCTCATTAAATAAAGGAAGAAATTAAGTTGAAATAAGATAAGTAACTTATCCAAAATTGTGCAGCGCCTAGATGGCAAAGCAGGGAGTTGAGCTCAGGAGTCTTTCTGCTGTCTTTTCCTAAGTCAAATATGAGTTAAAGCATGATTGTAGAATTCACAGAGACTAAGAGTGGACCCCTCTTCTAGGCAAAATGACCAACCCTTTCTTTTCTATCCCCTTCCCCACCAAGAGCAGAAAAATGCATATGTGTATCAATTGAGCTGTGAGTTGTACATGTGAATTTGCTCAAATCAAAACAACCAACTGAACTCAAAAGGGGATTTATTGGCTGACAAAGTGAAATTCCCAAGTACTCCAGCTTTAGGCATGGTGATTCTGGCATTCAAGTGGCATCACTGAGGAAGTCTCTATCTGTTTGTCCCAAATGTAGGCTTTAATGTCCGGTAGCTTCTGTTGAACAGTGGCATAAATGACCTCCAACTATAAGGTTTTGCCATCTACCAGTTTAGTACTTCTAATAGTAATTTTAACATAGATATGCCTGATTCCAAAGCCTCTGCTTTTGCTATCTTTCCACAGCATAGTGATTTCCAAAAATTTTCCCAATTGTCCATTCCACATATAATTTTGAATGCCTGAATTCTGCTAGGTACTTTGTGAGGGGCCGGGGAGGTGCGGTCTCTTTCTTGTCGACAGAGGTGCTCTAAAGAATGGTTAAAGTGGGCAATTCGGGCTACAGATGATCACAATATAATATGATGCAAGTTAAATGAATTTCCGTTATGATATAGACTGTAACAGCAGAGGGGAGCATTGGTTTCCAATATGGTAGTCATGGAAAGACTGTGAAGACACGACATCAGAATGACATTCGAAGAACACCAGGCCCGTGGAAGGTATGAAACATATTAGCACAACTGCAGTTAATTAAATTCTTCTTTCTTTTTTTCCATTGCAATCTTTTTAGAATTAGTATATTTTCAGTGTGTGAAGCTTACTGTGATGTTGGGATTCACAACAGTGTAATCCTGGAAGCAGTTGTATACCCACCAACAGATGATTGGGTAATGAAAATATGGGATCTATGTATAGTGGAGTACTACTCAGCTAGTAGGATAAATTCGAGGTATTTGTAGGAAAATGAATGCAGCTAGAGAATGTAATGTTGAATGAAATGAATCAGTCACATAAGCTTAAATACCATATTGTATATTTTATTTGCTAAGTCAAAGTACAAACCAAATGTACAGTAATGGATAAGTTGAAGGAGACAAGGAGATGGATCTCTTGCAAAAGGGAATGGATTCAAGGGAATGTTGGACGGAGGAAAGAGGGATGGTAAGATTAAAAAAAATAGAATAAAGGTATGCCATATACAGGAACCTAATAACCTCAATGACTACAAACATTACATGTTATAAACATGAAGAAAGATCTATACATTTTCTTTTCAACACTGTGATGTGTGTTCATTATGATCCCCCTTTTACAACTGAGCAAACTGTGTTCCAAGGAAATTAGACAAACTAAGGCAATCCTAACTGTTGGGGCAAAACTGGGCTTTAACCCATGATCTTGAGCACTACCATTTTGCTCCTTCTCAGGAGCATACCTGGCTACACTGCCTGTCCTATTGCTATCAGCGCAGTTCAAGTAGGCTTCCAGAAAGGTAATACAGCTGAAAATCAAGATGCAACCTTGGCTGATCAATTGCCTTAGCTTGGAGTTGCTTTACCAGTTGCTAAGTAAAAAGAGTCAAGTAACTTTTGGAGAAGTCAACATTTTACAAGTGAGTTTGAGGCCTTTCAGAATAGAAGACCAATATAGTCAATAATTTAGTGGTATCCATTGGCATCATTGTCCTGATTTTTCTCCTCATCAGAATAACACTAAGACCACCTTTTTAAAAGGCCTAGTTAATCCCAGTCTCTGTACCATGTGCTTTGCATGCATTTTCCAATTTCATCTTCACAGTAATCTTGCAATAACAGTGTCACCTACCTACCTTTAACCATCAAGGAAAAAATAGAGCCAGAGATGCTAAATAATTGTTCCAAACCACATATCTGGAAAATGGTCCAGTTAGAATTTTATTTGAGATCTACTTGAATCCATAGTATTATATTTCCAGTTTCACCAAGTGGTCTCACTGTTGAGGATGAGATAAATGTCCCTTTAGAAACAGCAAAGCACTGGAGAGAAATGCTAGCATCCAACTGAATAACAATTTTTCATGAAAGATCCAGAGTCAATGAGCATAGAGGGAGAGAGAGTATTTCTGGTTAGAATGGCGATTTAGGACTACCAGTGACTACTTTCCCTGTCATGTCAATGGAGCCTCAATTAGAGGTGCAGGAAGGGGGCCCCCAAACCCATAGACTTTCCTGCTGCATGTCCTCATAACACTTCCTCTTTACTTGTAGACATTGCTAATTATTGGCACTTGTCCTATTTTCTAAGCATAATGTAATGTCTTTTGTGTAGAACTCTGGTGTCTTAAACCAAAGCATCATATTCTAATATGATGTGTGTGTGTGTGTGTGTGTGTGTGTGCGTGTGTAAGAGGAGATTAATTATAGGGATTACCCCAAAGATTTATAGAAGTTGTGAAGTCCCATAATACACTATTTGCAAACTGAAGAAGGAAAGGTGAAGTATAATTCAGTCCAAGTACACAGACCTGAGAATGAGAAACTCTGATAGGCTAGGATAGGAGTGAATCAGAGTGCTAGCCAACGAAGAGGGAGAGAATTCATCCTTCTGATCTTTTGTTCTACTCAGGCCCTCAGTGGACTGTATGATGCCCACTCATGTGGATGAGGGAGATATTCTTTACGCATTCTACACTTTCAAATTCTAATTCTTCTTGACAAATCTCATAGACACATCCAAAAATAATGGTTCATCAAATATCTTGGCACCCTTTAACCCAGTTAAACTGATGCATAAGATTAATCATCACAGGAAAGAAGATCATAAAGAGAGTAATCATCTAAGAAATGACTGGGGGAACGGAGATTATTGTAGATGGCGCAAATTTAAGATGTAATTAAAAACAGCTATATTGAAGATTTAAATGAAGAATAATTGATTACAGTAAAGGACGCATTGCCATTAAACCCCTTCAGTTTAAACACACTTATCACTCTTAACCCTTTCTGCAGCAGTACTGAAAGTCCTCTTTAGTGATTGTCATTAGTTACAGTGGCTGCTGTCCTAATATCCTGAATCAGTTTGAAATATTTACCTTTCATGGTCATTGAAAGAGCCAAAGTCATGTGGTGCCTGATCCAGTAAATAAGGTGAATGTGGCTACAATGTCATGTTTTCTTACACCATCATGTTTTCGTACCCTGTCATATTATCTTTTCTCTTTCCTTTTTTTTTTTTTGACCCAATTGCCATAAACATTTTGAATGGATTCAGACCATTGAGGTAACCACGAAAAAACATTCATGAAAGAGAATGTCCAGATATACTTCAGAAAGTTATGAGAAAAACAGAGTAGTGTATTTGAAATGTAGGGAAGTATTTTGAGGTACATTCATGTCAATGCGTCTTTTCCTTTAATTTTTTATTTAAACTTTCAAGACTGAGCATGGAGATGCACACCTCTAATCCCAGCTCTCAGGTGACTGTAAACAAGTGGATCACTATGAGTCCAATCTAGTAGTGAGACCCTGAACACCCTGTAGATGCTTCCCTAAAAATACAAAAAAAAAAAAAATGAAAATATATTTGGATCACATCATGTAAGGAAACCCCATTTCCCAAAAAGTTAATATTGGAGCTGAGAATGACATGAAGAAACAAACCATGAGAAGTTCTAGAATAGTCTAAGAAACAAGTACTTGCTGTTGCAAGTACTAAGCCAGTAGCATGTCTAGAACAGAGAACAAACATGTGGTATTCACATGTTCCTGGATAGAAATTTTTTTTGTACAGGGTATTGCTACACAGCTCAGACTCATAGTGATCCTCCTTTCTCAGTCTCCCCAGCTCTGGGATTACAGGTATGTACCACCACACTCGGTTTCAGTGGCCAGCATGGAGCAGGGCCAGCACTGCATGTGGTACCCAGGATTGATCCCCGGTCTTGTGCTTGCCAGGCAGGCATTTAAATCACTGAGCTACCTCCCCGGCCCTCGCTGGCTATATTTTAAACTCCAGAGAAATTTAGCCCATCTTAGTTTGGCAACTCAATTTCCAGCTCCTAGAAGCTCTCCTATCCTCAGCCTCAATTTCCTCTTTCACGCAACAAGAAGTAAAATTAGGTGATGTGCAAGCCTCTTGTCAATGCAGACCTGTGATTTGAACTTTCTGAAATTACAAAATTAAAATCCACTTCATGAGTAAAATGTCCTTATCATCCTTTCAAAAGCATCCAAGTGGCAACCCTCAAGCATGGATCAGCAACCAACCAACCAAGTCAGGGATTTGTAGCACATTCTTGGGATGTGCAGTTCCTCTAAATGTAAACAAAGAAAGCCTGTAGTAATATCTTGTCTTGCAGACTCCAGGTCTTTCTCAGGATGTCAGATATAGAAGGAAGCTTTTGAAAATAGTTTCCTTCTTACTTTCTAAAAGCATTCTCACTTTTTAAATATACCAGTAAGTGTTCATGGTGAAAAGGTGAGGTGGAATGAAGTGACAACTTTTTTCCTTCTGAATTTATATGGCCCCAGTCCTTGTTCCTTTTCCAGGTTGACTTGTGTAGAGAACACAGTCAGTCAAAGAAGTGATGGGCACAAAGATACAAATCGACTGCTGATCTCTGTTCCTCTTTCCCTCTTTCACACATGTGTATGCACACAAGACATACATAAATCCTACAAATGCATAGAGATCAATTAGATGTACAGCCTTTGATAATATCCATTAAAACACACATATGCACCAACATAAATATAAATTATAATAAATATATTTATTATGTATAAATTATTATATATAAATATAAATTATATATAATGTATAATATATAATTTAATTATATATAAATTATTATATATAAATATAAATTCAACAGCCTTACAAATAATCACAGGTGCCTATGAACACATGATTATTCTTATGCAACTCAACATACTTATAATACTTGAATAAGCAAACCAAGAGATGCTTATTGTACTTATATACCCATAAATACAAATACAAACCAGCTGTATGCCTGTTGTAGTGCACCAACATACTTATGCATGTACACAGAGACACAAACATGCAGCCATACACATGCATATGACTTACATATGAATTTAGATAAACTTACACACATGTGCACATGAAGACATGGGACACAGGATCACACACACTAATGCATATGCAATTGTGGGCCCATAAATGGGCATATACTCGTGCACGTAAGTATTTAAAGACACTTACATAACACATATGTACTCACTACTCTATGCACATACTATACAGAAACAGGTGCTGAGTATAAACACACAGTGAAGGGCTTCATACTGCTTTTCTGAATGATTTAAAGGAAACACCGTTGGTAAAGGGATAGGGATGTGTTTTGCTTTTGCTTTGTGGTTTTGTCTCTGCTATGAAATGAAAAATCAATTGTAGTGGAATAAGTGAAGTAGTCAGAAAATAAGATGCAGACTTCTTGGAGCTAGAGGTCTGGTATTCATCTCTGCAAAGAAATGGTAAGCAGGAGGTTCGGCTCCAGCTCCACAGGGAGGTGGTTCTGGGCTCTTAGAATTTGTGAACTCTTCACCAGAGGAGATTTTCTACATAGCCTATCCCCCTCCCACAAATTAATATACACAGAATCTTTATATTTATGATTGCTTTTGACCTTCGGAAAGGGAAACTCTTCCCATCTATGTTCCCTTTATATTTTTATGCCTTGACGCAGGTGGGAAAGACAGGTGCCACAATCCCATGTTAGAGCAACAACCACTAGAATGTAGTGGCTCATGGCTGCACATACTCCAAGATGCCCAGAACTGTGTCAAGCATTTTTGTTGCCTTCACTTGTTTTGTTCCTGTGACTACTATAGGAAATGAACCTATTATTGTTACTATTCTTCTGCTCAATAAAATGAGGATAAGAGCAGCAATACCTTGCTCAAGATCACAACTGATGAGGCTGCTATTTGAATGAAGTTTGGCCTTAGAAAAGCAAGCTCCAGGAGCTAGAACCCAGGATGCTTAAGAATAAAGGGATTTCATAAGCCTCGCATTTTAACAGTCTTTTTTAGTGAGTGTAAGCAAATCCACTTCACAAAGCCAGCCTGGCTCTCTTCTCTCCTGACTGTTGGTCTCTGTCCCATGCAAACAACTCTCCTTAGGAAGCTGAAGTCACAAAAGCAGCAAAAGATACCTATGTTCAGGCTGTTGACTATTGCAGACCCTGTTGATGTTTTGAGCCACATTGTCAAAATGGTGACTGTTCCATGCATTGTGGACTAAGCAGCTGCATTCCTGAGCCCGTGTACTAAATACCAGTCATGACCCTCTATTAGTTGTAATAGCCAAAAAGTTCCCCATTGTTGATGAATAGCCCCTAGGGACAAAAGCACTCCAGATTACAAACCTGTGTACTACACTATTCTTGAACACCTACTATGCGTCATATGTTGAACTAAGTATTTTAAATTTTGTCCTCTTCCCACCAACTCCATGAAGTAAGTTCTATTAATAGATCTATTCTCTAGGTAAGAAAACTGACGTACAAAATGAGTAGGTTATACAACCCTCAAGTATAGGTTTATTTTGTTGGTGAATAAAAATGGTATAATTTCCTTAGGCGTTTTCCTTTTAAAATGGTGGAAGAAAGAACACAAATTATTTCACCTAACTAAGAAAATTTGGTAGAACATTTAGAAACCAGGAAAACATGAGCACACAAGGGTTGACTGAGTGCAAAAATATTCTAAATGAACAAGAAGTCAAATTAGTTTAAAAATCAGCAAGAGTGAGTATCATCATGCACAGCAGGGGTCTCAGACACCTGAGAGTTCTGTCACCGAGATGGACTGCCCATAAAGGCCTTGAGCTCCTCAGTCTTCTTCCATCAAGTTTTTCCTCCACAAAACTCAAGAAAACACATGGTAGTCATTTTGGTAACACTACCTACTAAATTAGTACTACATTTTTCTCTTTCTGTATACCTCTATTCCCAGTGCAAATTAGGTAGATGGGAAGAGGAGGACACTTTGTTCCTCAAGAAGAAATAGCTATCTGCCTTTCTAGGGATCATGGCTCAGTGCAGCAGAGAGAGGTGGGGTTTTGGAATCAAACCTACGTAGGTTCAATTTCTCACTCTGCTACTCTGCTACTATGATCTCAGTCTTAGTGACATACAAGATAAGTGCTGGTTCTCAGCTTCTTCGTATGCAAAATACACAGACAGAGGGAAAGTGAAGGTGGAGAAAAGGAGGCAAGGCAAGGAGGGGAGAGACAAAAAAGAAGAAAAAAAGGCAATATGATCTATTCTTGAGATTATGCAGAGATTTAAATAAATGAGCTATTAGAAAGCACTAACCCCAGGTACACTCCACCAGCCCCCTTCAAACCCGCTCACAACTCCTGAATTTCCTCCTGAAAATGTGTTTAATTCTTCCTTTACCAAGCACAACTGAGCATATTTTTTAAATACTAACTCATTTAACTAGATGAGTTATGACTCAGGTCTTTTTTTCTTTTTTTTTTAAGGAATTTGGTTGTTACAGGATCTCACTACACAGCTTGGACTCAGAGTGATCCTCCTGTTTTCAGCCTCCCCAATGCTGGGATTACAGACATGTGCCACCACGCCCAGACTGTGGCCAGTTCAGTTCACCCTGGGGATGGGGCTGGGGTGGCATGTGGTCCCTGCACTTGCCTAAGCTAGCCTAAGCGGGCACTTTATTCTGCTCAGCTATCTCACCAGCACCCTCAGGTCATTTTAAAAGTTTATTTATTTATTTATTTATTTTGTATTTTAGGGAAGTGTCTACAAGGTGTTCGAGGTCTCACTACTGGATCAGACTCATAGTGATCCGTCTATTTATAACTTCCCAAGAGCTGGGATTACAGGCGCACGCCTCCATGCCCAGTCTCAACTGCCCTCTCAGTGAGCCCCCGGGGATGGGGCTGGCATGGCAGGCCCAGGGACTCAGGTCTTTTTATTATCTCTTTTTTACATGTAATGAAACTGAGAGGCTTGAGTATTTAAATGATTTGCCCCGAATTGCACAACTGGTAGGCACCAAGATGAAGCTTTGAGCACACTCTGACATGCAGTCCATGCTGAGCTAGTACATCAGCACATTTTTCACCTCAGTGATTAATATATCTATCTTGGGTACATCCTTCAGCACTTAGCTTTGTCTCCAGTACTAAAACAATAACTAGCATGTAGTAGCTGTTTTATAATTACTGTATATATGTATGAATAAACAAGTGAATGAATGGACAGAGTATGTGTGTAACAAATCCTTCTTCCTGCCATCCCCAAGGGGCTAAAGAAATTTGCATTCAAATCTCTTATTTTCCCCTTGAATGGACAATTTTGCACAACATTTGTCCAAGCTGCATTCAACCACAGATCAGTCCACAAAGATAAATTCAAATATTACATGAAAAATGCGATCTCCATTTGGCACTCCTATGGGTTTGTCTGGAAAAGGTGTTTGGCTGGAATTTCAGTGGAGCTGTCTGTCCCTTTGAGAGCGCTAGGGGGAAGCTCAACCCGGCAAATACCAGAAGATTTGAGAGCAGGGATTAAATGATCATTAGGAGATACCTGTAGCAAAGCTGCCTCATAACAAGATTAATTTGCGGGCAAAGAGGAGGAGGTAATTAATGTGTCCAGCAGGTGACTCCAGGCACTGTTTCCCTGATGAGAGCAGACTTGGGTTATTTATAGCCACTTCTCAGGAGGAACATAGCATGAGGTGTTGGAGGAGAGAACCATGACAAGGTGTGCTAATGGAACTTGATAATAATTTACTGCTCAGGTTCAAGGACTTTTGCAACAAGAAAGAGGCTTGTGAACTCACAGCACATTCAGCTTGGGAGGAAGGTAATGGTGACTGTCCTGGGCTGTTGTTCAAGATTCGCCAGCAGCTCCCCTCCTGCCTCTGTTACCAACAGCCTCTCACTCTGATCCTACTTCCCTCTTCCTCTCCTTGCTAATCTGCACTAAGCGCCACACAAAAGGGATCCTGATAAAATGGATCAAGATCATATCCTTCCTGTAGAAGTGTCCTGTATCATTTAAAAGGTTCTTCTTTGCAAAGACCCGCAAAACCTGACATCCCCTAATTTCTTATCCTCTTCTACTTTCCTGCCCAGCTGCACCTACCTTGGACAGCTCCTCAAATACAGAAAGCTCATTTCTCTGGAGTTCTCATTGCTGCCCTTTCTTCTTCCTGGACACATTTTTTTAGTCTTTTTTTTAATTATAATTTTACGTTGAAGAATTTTTAAAAAAGCAAGAAAAACAAAATCAAAGAGGGAACATGTAACAATACATATGTTACAGATTTTTAAAACAAAAATAGCTGATTAACAGTGATGGACATATTATCTACTTTATCATCAGAACTGTTGCTCAGATTAACAGATATAGTATGCAAGATATATATTACCACGTGCCTTCAAAACTCTTCCAAAATACAAATTCACTTTCTTGCTTTCCTGCTCTGCTTTTCCCATACCCCTAACCCTAGTCTGCCATACTGTATAGTCTACTGTTATTTTTAGTAAAGTTACCATATGCTCTCATTAGCAATTCCTGAGCCACTACTTTTGGGGGAAACATAGGCTTAGGTTCCTTCCAAGAATCTGGTGACAATATACCAGCTAGTCAATATGTGAACTTGGTTTGCATGTCTTTTAGTTTGAAGACCTTTATTTAATACATAGTGAATCATGAGCACCGAAATTGAAGCCAAAAGTGCTGTAACTCCTGCTGAACAATGGTTATCTAACACAGATACTTCCCCATAAATGCACTGTATGGCCTTCCTGTGCATGGGAACACTAGGCAACACTTTAGTACTACATTGGAAGAGGGTTGCAATTTCCTTTTTTTAAAAAAATCCTTTATTTGTTTATTTGGTACAGGGTCTCACTATGCAGCTCAGACTTGGAGTGATCCTCCTGTCTCAGTCTCCCCAGCACTGGGATTACAGGCTGACTCAGCACACCTGGGGCTCTGGGGTAATCCCAGTATGCATTAGCAGGGATCAAACCTGGGTCCATGTGCTTGCTAGGCAGATGCTTAGACTGCTGAGCTCTCTCCCCAGCTTGGGCACACGATTTCAAATACTAAAACACCAGCAAAAAGCACATGTGTGGGAAAGATGCCTTACATCAATCACAGAAAGGCCACTTGTTTGGAGTATGGCAACTGAAACAGGCAAAGCAGCGCCTTGTTCAAACCCAGACAGGAGTGTATGCCGGTCTGAACTCAGATTTTTCACAGCTTTGCACATGTCTGTAAATGTCTATGAAATGTCACACATATTGACTTGGAGGTCACAAATAACTTTTTCCAAGGAAGATAATCTACTAATATGATATCTGCAAATAAGGTGGGTGGACTGAATGCCTTACAAAAATTTATTTATAATCTGTCTTCCTTGCCAAAATATAAGACGAGAGAAATTTTGAAGAGGTTTTTTTTTAATTTTTCATTGTTGTGTCTCTAACAACTAGAACATAGGTAAATACTGTTGGATAAATAAACCTGAAGCAGTTTAATTACACCAGACACAGCATCAAGTATGCATCCATTATTTATACACAGAGATAAAGGATGTTAATGAATATTAAGGGATTTTCAACTACTGCCTTCACAAATCACATAGTAAATTTGGGGCAGAATATTCATGAATTTTTGTAACACACAACTCAGGATTCCTTTCAATCCACCATATTGGTGTGAAGTTTGCAAGCAGGGTCTTGACTATTACTGGGATGTCTCAGAGCATCTGGCTCAGTGCTGAGAGCAGAACAAAGTGCGTATTCAGCAAAAGCTGACAGGCTGGGTTACAGAAAAGGTAGCAGGTGTTCTCAGAAGAGCAAAAGGGAGTCAGCACTTTCTGCTAATGTCAGTGACTCCAGTTGGGATAACTGATTTGATTTTTGTTTTTCTCCTTTTGTTTTTGTTTGTTTGTTTGTTGTTTTTGAGATGGGATCTCACTATGTAATTCAGGCTTACCTTGAATTTGTTTGTATAGCCCGAGATGGCCTCAAACCCATATAGCCCCCCACCTCAGCCTCTGAAGGACTAGGATTACAGGGACATGCCACCATGCTTAAGTGACTGGCTTGATTTTAAGCAGTAGCTCTCACCAGGAAAAGATTCTTTGGGAAAAATAGGATTCCATTTGTCAGTCAAGACTTTGTATTTGACATAATGAAAAAGAAAACTCAAATTAGCTTTAAAATAAGCAAGAGTACTACAATTTTCACTGCATAGAGCTTTTACTTCCTTTGTTAGATTGCTTCCTAAGTGTTTCATTTTTATTTTTATTTTTTGGATGTTATTGTGAATGGTATGGTTTCCTTAATTTCTCATTTGTTGTGTTTGTTATGTATGTACAGAATTGCTATTGATTTATGAGTGCTTACTATGTATCTGCTGCACTACTGAATTGGGTTAGTAAACCTACAAGTCTTTTGGTTGAGTTTTTGGGGTTTCCTATGTAGAATATCATGCATCTGTAAATAATGATAATTTCGCTTCTTTATTTCCAATCCTTATTCCTTTTATTTCTCTCTTATGTAGTTGTGCTGGCTAGAGTTTCCAGAACTGTATTGAATGGTAGTGACAGTTGACATCCTTGTCTTCTTCCTCAATTTAGAGTGAAAGCTTTCAGTTTTTGTCCACTTAGTACGATGCTGGCAAAGGGAAGGAACAACTGAAATGAGGGAAAGGAGAAAAAAAAGAAATATATATGTATATATACTGGATAACTTGGATAATTTCCTGCTAATTTCTCCTGTTCTGTTGAAAGGATAACTTCATGCTTAAATATGTTTTTATCTTTCTCGTTTTTAATTTTTCATATTTTTGAGCAATTTTGCATGTTATATATGGTAATATGAACAACTAGAAGACAACAATATGCAATATAACAATCTTTGTTGAATTCCTGTCATTTTCTTTAGTGAAATTCTGTATCATTTCTAATAGATTTTTGCTATCTTTTTATTGTCTTTAAAAAAATTAAAATGAGCAAGAGGCAAAATTTATCAACTTGGGCAAAAGAAAAGTTTAGCGTTGATGAGAATTTCAGATGTAGTTTGCTTCAGAGATTGAAAATATCACTGGAAAAGATCTGTCTCCCTACTTCTTAGTTTTTTGTTTTACTTTGTTTTGTTTTGTTTGTACCAGGGATCAAACATAGGACTTTAAACTTGCCAGGCAGGCATCTATGCCACTGAGCTATCTCCCCAGATTCCCTATCTTTTATTCTGCTCATTATTTATAATTCGGATTTCTCACAAAAGAAACCATGTGATATTTAATGTGTTTAACATATTTTGCATAACGTTAGAGACTCAAGCTGTAGCCATTTTTATACAAATGATTCAAGCTTATCTCTCATTATAACGGAGTAGTACACCACTGTGCACAAACACCGCCCCTTCTTTATTCATTTGTCCGTTAATGGACATATGCGCCAATTCCAGAGTTTAGCTATTATGATGAACTGTGCTACTATAAATGGTGGTATGCATGTGTCACTGTAACACAATGTCTTTAATTTTCTTAGGAAAATTTCTAAAAATGGAATAGCTGGGTCAAATGGAATTTCAAATGTGAGTTTTTTGAAGTATCTCCAAATGGATTTCCATAGTAGTTGTATGACACTTCCACCAACAACGTGGAACAGTGATGGAAAACCTTTTAAAGACTGAGTTTCCAAACTGCAACCCAAAATCCACTCACTTATCACTAAGATCCAACACTGCAATTAAATCTGACCACTAAGGTTTTAATTTACAGCCAGAGCTGTTGAGTATTTCTTCATGTATTTTTTTTGGCCATGTGTATTTCTTAGAAGTGTCTATCCATGTCACTTGCCCATTTTTTATGGGTTCTTCTATTTTGGAACATCTAATTTATTTAAGCTCTTTATATAGTCTAGATATTAGTCTTTTGACTCAAAACTATCTGGCAAAAAATTTAATTAACAACAGTTTGAGCAAATAATATACACCAAAAGGGTAGAGGAAGCTAGAGAAATGACAGAACTATCTAAGTCATGGAACAAAAATATTGTTTCTCTGTTATTGTGTTAACAATATCTTTTTCCTTTTTTGTTCATGGGGTTGAACCAAGGCCTTCATACATTCCCAGCACCCCTCCTCCCTTTAATTTTCATGCAGGATCTCACTAAGTTGCTAAATTTCCCTGGCTGGGATCGAACTTGTGATCCTCCTGCCTTAGGCTCCCAGAGTGTAGTGATCACAGGTGTGCCCCACTATACCTCATTACAACATTCTTTATGATATCACACTTACTCTAGGGGTAAAAATATAGAATATTAAGTGAACTCTTGGACAGCTTCTAGTCCCAGAATACTAGCACAGTTTGGTCCCTTCACATGAGTATCTAATTGAGTCAGTGGCCTTCTCCTATCAGCCACTGTGCATTCTTTACCTAATGTTCAATGCCATAAAATAGGAAGGTCTGGCCTCACACTCACTGTACCATCGACTCCCAGGGTATCACTCTCATGATGTCATCAGACAATTACCTCAGCACCAAGCACTTGTATATGAAAGCACACTGAGCAGGAGCCTCTCCTTTTCAACTGACAATTACCAGGAGGGAATTTTGAAGGAAAATAACTTCTGATACTGGGGATGGTGGTCAAGCTTGCTGATTATTCAGGATGTCCTTAAAATGCACAACTAGTAACCCAGAAGATATAAACCATAGGTGCTAGGGTGTGAAGAAAGGCCTTAGGAAAAGTGCTGTTTCATGAGTTCATTGGTAATGAAGCTCAGGCAGTGACTTGAAAAGGGAATTGTCTAGCCAATCCCAGGAATAGATAGATGATGAATAAATGTTAAATTATATAGGGACGTGAAAGCACATAAGAAGAGCTGGATATACTTGTTTACTTCATCCAGTACAGCTCTTGAAATTGCAGAGGGAGGGTGGTGGAAGATAAAGAAATCAAGACAAGAGTCAGAAAGCTAAAGTCAGGTGGAGCCCCTTCTCCTGATGGGAGGAAGGTCTGCCCAACAACTGCAGTGTATTTATTTATACACTCAGTGGAAGATTTAGTTCACATAAAGCCCCTCTTCTCCTAGGAAAAGAAACTTCCCAACAATTGCAGCATGTTTACATGCACAATCAGCATAAGAGGCTGTTTACAGAGAATTTTAAGGGAAGGCTAGATCCAGAACAGTAAGAACATCTAATCTTCAACAAAACATCATCCCTTAGTGGTTACACAGGAAAAAAGAGAGGGCCTATCTATATTATCTAAGGGGGAGGCCAAGTCACTTTGTGCATCACCTTGCTAAGCTGCATAGACTTCTCATGGGACCCTGACAAACTAATGAGAAGCAGTGACTTTGTCCTGAGGTACAGACACCTTCATTCCCAACACTTATATATTGGCTAAACTTCAAATTAGGTCAAGAAAGGAAAACAATTTGCATTATATGGTGCATCTGGCAAGTTAAAGATAGGACTAGTTTTCAGGCAGGATTAGATCCAAAAACACTATTGAATCTGTGGGAGCTGTCTGTCTCTATCTACTGGCTTGATTCTCTGTAGGGACTGCCTTATCTTCACCTTCCAATGAAAACCTTTCTCCAAATGGAGGAAAATACTATTTTCCCCAGTTACTGACCACCATTTTTTAAGCTTTGTGACATGAAAGGTAATCATTTTCCTCTAGCACCAAATCATAAATTTAAGGGCTCAATTCTCAGGATCTCTTACCTTAGCTTGGGTGGAGCACCAACCTCTAGATCCAGCAATATGAATCATATGAATTGGTACCTTTGAGTGTCCCATCTTGTGGTGCTCCTCCATCCTAATGGTAGGCTTGCCCAATTTAAGAAGTAGACATGTGAGGTAAGTATAGACTAAAGAATTTTCATTCATTATCTGAAATTCAAATTCAACTGGATCTCTTCTGTTTTATCTCACACATGGCAGCAAGATGAGTTTTGTGACTAGAAAAAGCTTTGCCAAGCTTACCTACTAGGAATGAGAAAAGATAAATCCTCAGACTATTGGATGGATGAAAACAAAATTGCCCTGTGGCTCTTTTTCTCATGAACATACTTATGTTCAAGAGTGCACAGCTTGGGGAAACTAAAGGAAAAATTCTATAAGCCAAAATTTCTTAAAACATGTTCCACAGAACACTAGTTTGGTAAGATGCTAATAATTCTTACATACAAATGGAATTCTAGCCAAGTGAGTTAAAGCAATATGAATGGACCAAGTTGATTAGGTTTCTCTACATTACCTCTCATTTCATTTAATATGTCCACTTCCATATGGAATTTCCAAAGAAGGAGGGGGAGTGGATTAGTTCATCACTGAGACAAATATCTAACACCTAAAACTTAAAGGAAGAAAGGCCTATGTAGGTTTACATTTTTAAAGAGTTTATACCATAGCCTGCTGGCTCCAAAGCAGGAATGGAAGAGTATGGAAGAGAAAAATTGCTCAGCCCATGGCAGGCAGCAAGCTGAGAGATAAGACAGGAATGAGGACAAGAATTTATCCTTCTACCTTATGTGCCCAGAATCCACCTGTTCTGACCTGGCCCCATCTCCTAACAGCACATGTGGCTATGAACTCATCCATAGATTAATCTACTGATATGTACAGCATCCTCATGGTCTGCTCACCTCCCACAAGCCACAACATTGAACACGAGACTTTGGGAGGCATTGTAGATCTAAATCATAACAAGGAACATATATTTCTCCTCAAATACATTAGACCATGGAAACCTTTGAACACAAAAGCTTCCAGGATTGCATTTTTTGAAAACCACTAGGTGCATAGGGCCCATTCTACTAGATATCTTTTTAGTGTTATGCATAATATATGCTCTATAATCTAGACTACAGAATTGGAGGGAATATTGACTCTGTCTACTTCCAACCTAAAGTATGAGTGGTCAGTGTAATGCCTCAAAATAAATACACGCATTCCCTAAATGCATAGAGACTGTATCCTGAACCAGCCAGTTCTAATACCTCTCAACTTCCTTATGTCAACTTCTTGTTTTGTGTATCTGTTGAAAAGCTGTAACTACTGGCACGTATTGGGAAGGGAAGTACAGGGCGAAGAAATCAGAATTCTAATTTCTGCAGTCTTTTAATACCCTATCACACCCTGCCCTTCTTCATTAACACAAGGTCACAGAAATTAAAGACTGAAGAGAACTTTAAAGGTAAAATAGGAGAATACTAGAGTCCTTATCTTGACCTCGAGGCCCATGCCAGTTATTATTTTAAACCCTTTCCGTGAATTCTGTTGGTTACTTCCCCACAATAATCCTATATCTTATATATAAGAGAACTTCTGTAGCTGAGTAAGTTTAGGCTTTCTCATGGCTACTTAGCAGACAAAGAAACTGAGCTTGCAAGCAATGGCTTGGTTGAGCTAATTTAACTTCATGAAAGGGTTTTGGAACAAGAGATTTTCACCCAGTCTGTGTTGTTTCTGTTTTATACTTTCCTCACCCACTCAGGGTCCCACATTCACAAGGAGCTCTTTACTTCTTATTTTAATGCTTGTCAACCTCTGCCCCTTTGTCAAATTTCCTCTAATGAGCAGCATCCAGGAAGCCTCTGTTCTCTTTGTGTGTCCCCACAGTTCTCCACATTATGTTTGATCTAACGTCCCATTGAAAATTGGATATTCGTAGTTGCCTGCTATGATAATGAACCATTCATGTCTCAATTTGAAAAGGCTTTGAAGACACCTGTTTTCATTAGTAATTATAGATAATTGCTATTGTGGAGGGATTTTTTAATTATTGCACAGAGAAGGTCTTTAAGAAATGAACAATTAAGTTTCTGAAGCCTTAGAAAGAATGAAGAATGATGTTAGCCTTCGTTTTAGGAAGTATTTATGGGTAACTGGGCTTAGCTACTTGAGGGAGTTGGGGGGAATAAATTCCAGATCAGCCTCTCAGCATGTCCTAGCCAAAGATAACTGCTTTTTAATGTTGTGTTCAAAGTTCTTTCAATAATTCTACAAATACTTATTTAATGATGGACATGGGCCAATTGCCTGGTTAAATTCTGGAAATGGCAAGAATCACCTTACTCATTCACTCATTCTTTCAACAATTAAATGAGTACTATGTGCAAGGCATTGAATATTTAAAGGTGGAGCACAGTTATAAAGGCTCAATATGACAGAATAGAGAATTGATTTTAATGTGTTAAAAAGAAGGAAAAAGTCTATGAAACAACTCTAAACTTTCAAAATAACATTGGAACAGTTTGGTTTTTTTTAATGAACTACCATATGTTTTGGGAGATCCACTTGGAGATATTTACTTAAAATCAGTATTTTAAAGAGATTAGTAATCCCATGTCTTTTGCAGCATTACTTAGAATATGAGAATTTTCTGCAGATGAACAGATAAAGAAAATGCAGTGTACCTATACAACAGAAAGGCTACTCAGCCTTCAAAAGGGAGAGAATTCTGCAATATGGGACAGTACAAGTTAGTTTTGAGGACATCATGCTATTTGAAGTACGCCAATCACAGAACAACAAATACAGAATCCTACACTTATTTGAAGTATGCAAAACTATCAAATTCTTAATATCAAAATGTGAAAATAGTGAGTTAACAATAGATATACCTACAGATAACCCACTACTATTATGGACTACTGGACTATACTGGAATATTTTGCTGAATTCA
>NDGM010970407.1:0-10946 GCA_002564305.1 Octomys mimax
CGGGGAGATGGCTCAGTGGGATAAGTGCTTCCCTGGCAAGTGCAAGGGTCTGAGTTCAATCCCTGGTTTCACAAAAAAAAAAAAAAAAAAGAAAAGAAAGAAAGAAAGAAAATCATGTAAATGATTTTGGTGGAGGATTTCTATATTTTCTTGATATCAGGGGAATTTTTTAAAAGACATATGTAAATGATTCTTGAAATTTTTTTAAGACAAAAGGGATGTCACATGGGACTGGAAAAGGCATGAGTGAAGAACGTGAAGAGAAGGAATGAGCAAAAGGTGAGCAGAAATAAATGGATAGGTCAGATTTTCTTACATGCTAAGAGGGAAGGAAGGTCTTGCACACCTTGTAGAGATTGAAGATGATAATCTAATCATTCAAGAAATATTTATTTTTGAATAGATACATTCATATAAGTTAAAATATGTAAAGTACTTAGAACAGTACTGTACTAAGTCTTCTTCTGGATCCTGTAGGTCTTGTTATAAATCAGTGAATAAAGCTACAAAAATATCTGCCTCTGCAGATCTCATTCTATTTTATGTAAGGTTGGAGCTTAGGTAACTTGGCTCACTTTACCTTCATGAGAGTCCTCTCAAGGAGGCTCACTCTGTGAGCTTAACTTATCTGCTCTGCACCAGGATCTGATAAAATTCCTTATGAGGACACTACGCGTTGTGATACCATTATCCTTTCTATTTTACAAATAAAGAACCTGAGGTTCGTGGGCAGGTTAAATTACACAGCAATGAGTGGTAAGGTTGGGATTGGAACCAGTCTGTCTAGTTTGAGTGTGTAATCCTTACTTATGACTTCTATAAACTGCTTCTTATTATATAAGACACAGAGGTAGATATTCACACTCACTTGTGGCTCTATACAGTAGGTGTTCTCCCTCTGTCAGACATTGTATAGTTGAAAATTTGATGCACAGGGACCTGCTAAGATTTGAAAATGATGGTTTCCAATGTGAAGAAGATTTGCATAAATTATGAAATGATCAGTTTAGATAGTTTTAAAGAAGTAGAGTGAGATAAGCATGTTTGACTGCATTGTCCACGGTCTTACAAGTTTGAAGTTTAGTCTCCATTGTGAGGTATTAAAAGGGCAAAAACTTAATCCATTCATGATGTAGAGGTGGAGCCTTTGGGAAGCTTGGTTCAGATATTTTTAAAGATGGGGGGTGGGAGGGGTTTATGGAAAGGTAGGCGGATGGGGAAACAAGTTGTGTCATGTACAGAGGTAGGTACAAATTTCTCATGATGAATATGATCACCATGCGTATCTAAAATGCACTGATACAACCCGAATGGAGAAAAAAAAAGCAAAATAAGATAAGTGCAAACTTTAAATATATTATAAAATACTTCATGTACATAGTAAGCAATACTTAAAGAGGAAATTGTGTAAAATGAAATGTAAATTTTAAAGATTTCTCTCAATTATAACTTATTTTTAGAAATACAGTTGATTAATATGTCTATAATTATACATAATTTCTGAATGTACCGACTTAATATTATCTATCTTTTTCTACTATTTTTATTTATTTATTTACTTACTTACTTACTTACTTATTTATTTTGGCGGTACTGGGGGTTGAACATGGGACCCTGCGCTTGCCAGGCAAGCACTAATTCTACTGAGCTATCATGCCAGCCCTATAGCATTTTAAGATAACCAAGTTGGTGGTCCTACAGTATTTCTAAATTTTTGCTTCCCCTCCCCAGAGCTTATTAGTTATATCATGACTCTTACATATTAACACTTACATTATAGTGTGTAGCTATTATAGTCTTGAATGCTTTATATAAAGGATGAGAACAATTTTTTAAAAGTCAGAAGCCAAAAAACAAATATAATGTAAATTTTATGTCCTGTAGCATTATTTAAGTACATTGAATTTCCTGTAGAATCTTCTGTTAATCATGAAAATGTAATTTAAGTTACTGAGCTTCAAATATATCTTTTGAATAAAAAGGATATATTTTTTGCTGTTCAAAGGATATATTTCATATATGAAGAATAAATGGATTCTCTTTTCTTGCATCTACAGTTCAAAGCCATTTCTGTATCTGTTTGCTTCATATTTGGACTGTAATTTTCTGGTATAGTTTTCTGTTCTTGAAGTTTCTAACTGCCTTTAGTCATCTTGGTTTAATAAAAATATTTGTACTTTTTTTGTAGTACCATTAAAGCTTTCTGGCTTCTTAAACTATTAATGCAAATAAATTCTATTCTTGTTAAAAGTTTTTTAGGAGGCTGTTCATATACGTTTTAATTACCTATGATTGCTTTGTAGGATTGTCCAGCCATCTATCATCCTGGTGTTAATTTTCTCATATTCTTAGCTTAGTGTGCTTTACTAGATTCCACGCTGTCCTCTTTAGTGGATTCCTTAATTACTTTTGCTCTGCACTATGTCCTCAAGTGTTTTTGGAAAAGTATATGAAGTGAATTTTTTGCATCTTCTAAGCCTGGAAAAGTCTCTTCTTTTATTATTTTGCTTAAACTTTCTTTTAATAAATACTGTTTTCTGGATAATTCTTGATTAAAATATTTTCCCTTTGGGCTTGGGAGATAGCTCAGCAGTATAAATGCCTGCCTGGCAAACGCAAGGAACACATAGTGTTGACTAATTATTTAAGTAAACTGCATTTCCTGTACCCAGGAAATTTGATTCCTAGTACTGCATACCACACAGGCTCTGGAACCCCTGGAGTGCCGGCCAACTAAACTGGGTGTGGTGGCACATGCCTGTAATCCCAGTACTGGGGACGCTAAGACAGGAGGATCACTATGAGTCTGAAATCATAGTGGAGACCCTGTATCAAACAATAAAATTAAAAATTATTTTTCCTTTATTAACCCATTGTCTTTTAGCAACACATATTACTGTTGAGAAATCTGATGACTATTTGATTTTTATTACTCTATACATAACTTTTCTTTCTCCAAATGTTTAGAATAGTCTCTTTACACTGATGTTCTGAAAATCATGTCTGTGACTAAATTTTTTTATTAATCATGCCTATCTTATCGATTATTATGAGATTAAATGTAATCAATGGGATACACTAGCAGATGGTGTCAGCAATGTTACTTGTTTGTATTAGCTGTGGTTACATTGCCTAGAAATTAAAAAGCCTTTCAGTCTGAAGACTTATGTCTTTAATTGAATGAGATGTTCTTCAACTATTTCTTCAAATAATTTCTTCCATGTCATGTTTTTCCTCAATATGCACATGAATTAAATCTCATTTTCCTAGGTAGATCAGATCTTTATATCCTTTTATATCTTTGTTCTGAGTGATTTCTTTTACTCTAGCATTTTGTTATGTATTTTATTTTGGGGATCATTTTTTGGCTGTTTTCTTTTATCATCCCTTATTATAGCAGTTATTTCTGTTTCATGGTTGCAGTATCTCATTGGATTAATATACACTAGTTAAATGTTTCCCAGAATTGTATATTTCCTTATGCATTATTCTTGGTCATTTTTCCTTCTGTTCCTTCTCTCACATGACCAAAGTGCTATGGCTGTCTATTCAGCTTTATCAGTTCTCAGCTGGGTTGACTGTCCATCAGGGTGGCTGTAGAGGATCAGCCGGTAGAGGTGCTGCTGTGCATTTCCCTCACTTCAGCGCCACAATTTCTAGGCATGTGGCTGGCATGTCACCCCCAGGATGAGACAGCATGCAGGTAGGGTTTCCCCAATCACATCTCTTTCTGTACCAGAATGTTCAGGGTTTTACTCTGGTGCTTTCTTTCTTGAGAGACAAGCCTTCACATTTGCTACAGGAACAACAGCAATAGCAGGCATTTCCTTTGAGATTAGGAGAATTGAGAGACAGACCTCAGCATGCTCTGATGATACTACTTCAGCTTCACCTGGCTTCTGCACCTCTGTCCCTCCTTTTACCTTCCCATCACTTGTGAGGTGCTTCACCTCATAGGCAGACAGGTCCCACCCTCTGTTTTGCCTGCTCTGTGCGCGCTTTTGGCTGCAGTCCTTTCAGCGTTAACTTAGCCAACTGCATAATCTACAATTTCATCTTCTAAAAATCTGTCAAAAACATCTGGTCTGTTGGTGGCTGTGTTTCCTGCTTCCAGTATTTTTATGGATTTATCTTTCTTCAGATATCTTTACTGTAATTTCTGTCAGATACAGGAAATGAGAAATCAGTACAGGTTTTCAGTTAACTTTCTGAACCTGGCTTCTGCATTTTGGTGGACTTAAGAAGTTCACTTTAACATCACTTGCATCCTTGAAAGCTATGTATTTTCAGGAGCTAAACTATTGTGCTGTGGCATTACTGTTGCCTCAGAAGGCAGGGCATTTTAAGGGTAGGAAATCCGTTTATTTTGTAGTATTGGGGATCAAACCCAGGGCCTTTGCACTAAGCCATATCCCCAGGCCTTTTTATTTATCCATTTAAAAATTTTGAAACAAGGTCTTACTGAGTAATGAAGCCACCTAGGCCAGCCTAGCATTTGTGATCTTCTGGCCTTAGTTTCCCAGAGTACAGGAATTAGAGACATATGTCACTGTACCTAGTTAGAAAATCAATTTACTTTACATTCTAATTGGGTAAAGAGGGTATATATGGAGCAAATTTTAAGCAGAACACTAGTGGCTTTTAGGCTTTTATTCAATGAACTCACTTGGGATCATTAAAAACAAATCAACACCAGGCCCCAAAGAATTTGATACATAATGTTCACGGAATACAGTGAAATAGCTGATTTTCTGGTGATACCTGTAAGCCCTTGTGTTCAATTCTGTATGTTGGGAGACTATTTGGAATCCCTGAAGGAGTTTTAAAATTCAGCCTCATAATGGAAGCTTTGGGGACAGAACAGAGCTCAGTATCCCTTAAAGCTTTCTGAGACCGAGAATCATATTCCTAGAAAAATTCATAGCAAAGGAAGGGAAATAATACCTGATGCTGTGAAAGACTTCATAAGAAGGGCATTGCACTTTTTCAGCATATGGAAGGGGGAAGATTTTCATGATGGGCAAAGCATGGACAAAGGCATGCAGCTGAACTGGTGGGAGTTGGGACAGCTGTGATGGGATCAGTTAGAACACAAGCCCGGTAACAGTGGGCTACTCTGGTGTGAGAAGATGCAAACCATTTTAGAAAGACTACATGAACTGACAGGGACAAAAATGACAAGACAAGTCAGGCTACACATATAGCAGAATGGAAAAAAATTATTCCATAAGTCTCACAAGTCCAAGAAATAACTCAATTGCCACCCCAGCATAACACACACACACACACACACACACACACACACACACACACAGACACACAGACACACACACACTCTAGAAATGAAAGACTTACATGTAAGTCATAAAACCATAAAACTAGTAGGGAAAACATGAAATATTTTAGCACATTTTTGAGGGGTGGAGAACAAGACTCCAGAAACACAGAGGACAAAATTTGTAAATTGACAAATGGAACTGTATCCTACTAAATATCTTCAGAACAGAAAAGGAACATAAAGGGAAACAATCAACAGGTGATGAGACAATCACCAGAAGGGAAACGTTTCCAGACTGTTGTTTTGACACAGGATTAATATGCAGAGTACATAAGTGACTTAAAGAACCTCAGTGGCAGAACCCAAATAACTTGGCTTAAAAGTGGGAAATAGATCTGAACAGTCCTTTAAAAAGAAGACCTACCAAAGACCAATAGATACATGAACAACTGTGCAGCACCACTAATCATCAAGAAATACAAACCAAAATCATCTCATTCTTCTAAGAATGGCTATTACTAGTCAGATTAAAAGTACCAAGAGCTGGTGAAAATATGGGAAAAAGGGAATCTTTTCACACTGTTTGATGGAATGTAAATTAGTGCAGCCATTATGGGAAACAGTATTCATGGCCCTCACAAAATTTCTAAAAAGAACTACTATACAATCTAGACTAGTACTACTGGGTATACATCCCACATCCAAAAAAAAAAAAAAAAAAATCAGCATGTCAGAGAGACACCTGCACTGTTTGGTGTAGTTCTATTCACAGGATCTAGGAAGTGGAAGCAAGCAAAAATGGCCATCAACTAGTTTATGGATAAGGAAAATATGGCCATGTTCAGGAAGACTGTTCAACTGTAAGGATCAAATCCTATCATTAGCAACAACATAGACAGAACTGGAGATAAAGAGGAATAGCCCAACACGGAAAGACCAGTATGACAATAAGTATATGATATCAGCACAGGAACAATATAATAGAAGTTGGTATTGTAGGAACTGTGAAGAGAATGGTGGTTTCCAGAGCCTAGGGAGAGAAGGTGGGAGGGAAAGATGAGGGGAGGTTGACCAGAGTTATAGCAAGGAGTAAGATTTTCTGGTATGCTAGTGCAAAGTATTGTGATTAAAGTTAATGGTGACATGCTGCACACTTAGGAAGCCAGAAGAAAGGACTGTGAATATTTCCTCTATAAGGAAATGATAAATAAGGATGGAGATAAACTTATCTTGATCTGACCATTATACAATGTGTGTGTGTATTGAAACATCATGTGACACCTTACAAATATGTACAACTTTCATGTTTTAATGCATTGGTTAAAATAGATTTAAATAAAAAGGAAATCATAAAATAAAACAAAGTGTTTCATTTGATTGTCAAAGCAGTAATAGTTGTTATTTATGTTTAATTTGAATTCCAGAGCTTTGAAACAGGTTACTTGGTTCATTGCAGAGGAAGTTGCTTGCTAAAATATTTCTATGCACAGAAAACAAAAATATAGTATTAAAAGATAGAAGAGAGGCCAAACCACTGGCATAAACAAATTTATGTCTTATTATTGCTAGTGGGAATATAAAATAGTATAGCTGCTTCAGAAGACAGCTTGACATTTTCCTACAATACTAAACACACTATTACCATATGACTCAACAATCACGCTCCATAATATTTACCTTATGAACTGAAACCACATGCATGCAAAAACGTGTGTACGCATATTTATGGCAGTTTTAGTCATAATTTCCCAAACTTGGAAGTAACCAAAAATGACCTGATCAATGAAGGACAAATATACTGTGGTATATCCATTCAGTGAAATACTCTTTAGTACTAAAAAGAAATGGACTGTTGAGCCATAAAAAGACGTGAATGAACCTTAAATTCATGTTACTGAGTAAAGCCAATCTGTATACTATATGATTCTAACTATATGATAGTGTGAGAAACAGAAAAGCAAAGGTGGACTCAGCAAAAAGCTCAGTGATTTTCAGGGCATATTAGGACAGGAGGGAATGAATAGATGGAGCACAAAGGATTTTTAGAACAAGGAAACTAGTCTGCATGTTATATCAGTGGATTCATGCTATTATACAGTTGCCAGAGGGCATAGCATTCCAAGAGTAAATGTGAGTGTAAAGCATGGACTTTGGTAGATGAAATATAGTTGATAACAACCTGAAAAATGTAACAATAGTACCCCTCTGAGTAGGCAGTTGATAGTGAGGAAGTCATGTGTGGGCTGGGAGGGAGTCAATGGGAACTCTCTGTATTTGGTTCGGCTTGCTATGATCCTAAAATTGCTCTGTAGAATAAAGTCTATTAATAAAATAAAATAAAAAACCTGCCTGTCAGTATGAAAATGGTTGAAGGCTTAGACTAGAGATGATAGATTACTGTTACAGGGCCTTGAGTGGGAAGTAACGTGAGTAATGTTTTAAGACTTCCATTGGCATGATGTATAGACGGTTATGATCAAAACATCGAGAGACTCGCAATAGCGCAGATGCAAGTTCGTGAGAGAGTGAAGATTTGAGGATGATTTGGCAAGAAAGAAGGAAGCCTTGATGTTTGACAGCTCATCATCTTAAGGCTTATGGTTCTCTTTTCATTAATGAATAAAGGCAGTGGTGAGGTCAGCTAAAAGGAAGGGACAGAGAATGAAAAAAGAGATGAAATATTAAGTAGGTTCTGAAAATCTGTTCTTCAGAATGTGGCTGGAAGACTGCACATGGGAAGCATTTAAGTACATAAAAAAGCCACCATGTGATTATTTTAAAAATCTAATTTGCAAAGGGCACTGGCACTGCTTGGGTGCATCTGTAAATCAAGCAGGCATTCGCTTAAGTCATCTTGAGCAGCTAAAGCTATAATTTCCACAAGTCTTAAAATACTAACACATTAATTGAAAAAGAGTACTTTGAAAATAATGTTTGCCAAATTCATTCAGCTGGGCAGGAAAGGGTCAGGCTGGTTTTTCATCTGCAGAATAAGCTAAGCCTTTTTGCATGACTGCCCTGGAAAACAAATCCTTCATATGGCAAACGAATGACTCCTTGGTCTGTTTGCTTTATTAAAGGCTATTGCACTCCTTTTTATTTATTATGCTCTCAGTTTCTACTAAACTCTCAAACTTGAATGTGAAATGTCCTGCATTATTTAATCTGCTAGCTATTGTTTATCCCTCTCTTATAAAGCCTGAGCTGGCAGATTGAGCTTTTATTATAATGGCTCGGAAGTGTCTGTATCACTCACGGCAAGGATCATCCCAGCAAGGCAGGGGTCTGCTCTGTTTCTGCAGGCTGCTACCTTGGGACGGTGGGTGCAGGTGCTTCCTCAGGGTTTTCTCCCTGTTTCTCCATGGCTCTGCCAAGCCTTAGATCAATCACCTTTATAGAGCTGAGGGTAACTCAATGTCAGCACTTCACACAAGCTAATCTTTCCTCTGAGGCAGTTGACAAAAGCTGCCCAGAAAGGAGGCTGACTCTAGTCTGCCTCTGAAGGTCCTTGCTAATTTCAAGGTCAGGTAGGTGTGTCACATGGTATCTTAATGAAAGCAGATGTTTTACAGAAGAGGGTAGCAGTGAACTCATATGTCTCTTCTGATTCAGCTACTTTACACACATTATCACATTTTATTCTTTGACCGACTTATGAGATAGTTATTTTCTGTCCTTTCGTAGGTGAAGAAATAAAAGCATAACAAAATATAATAACCCACAGGCAGGTTTTTGTTTGGTTGGTTCTTTTCTTTTTGTTTGATTTTTGAGACAGGTTCTTACTGTATAGTTCAGGTTAGCCTTGAACTCACTATATAGCCCAGGTAGGCCTCAAATGCATAGTGATACTCCTACCTTTGCCTCTAGCGTACTGGGATTGCAGGCATGCACCACCACTTCCAGCCTCTTCGTGTTTGCTTTGTTTTCCACAGACAGGTTTGCAGATAAGAAATTATTAGTAAGTGCAGAAGGAGTGTGGCTAAGCCAGGCCACCCAAGCTCAGAGTCCAGTGCTTTGCAGTTCGTTCCTGGTTCTGTTTGCTCCTGGCATCCTGTGCCTCCCTACCTATTGATTCTTTACTGCATTGCATCTGAGGTTCTTGCTTGAGTGGCAGAGCCCATGGAAAATTAACTCCCTGTTTCGTCAACAGACTGCATATCCATAGAGAAATTCTCATTTTTGTCACACACATTGATTTCTATTAGTGGTATGATTAATTTAGACCACTGTAGTGGCTAATTGACCATGTCAACTTGAAGTTTAGAAGCTTAACTCAGTCAGCGCAGCAGTTCTGCAACTTAGAGTGTGGAGGACCCACCCTTGGGTGGCTCATTGCCAGGATGGTATAAAAGGGAAATGAGGAAGGATGGATGGGCTTCTGTTCTTTGGGGGAGCTCCAGTCTTCTGGATGTCATCACTCAGCTCCTAGAGCAGACTTCAGCTTCTGACATGGATCCTTCAGTCTTCCAGTGCAGACTGGTGATCAGCCTTCCATTGCAGACCCACTTGCCTTCTGATACCAGCTTGCACAGAACACTGCAGTGAGCTCCAGGCTTTGGACTGAATCCTTTGTTCTCCAGTGTGCAGATGCCCTCTGCATGCTTTTTCATCTGGCTCTGTAGCTGACCATCACAAGCCAATCTTGTAATTTCTTATACATTTGCAAATCTTGTGTTACCTCTGTTTCTCTAGTAAAACCTTGATTCATACACCCATTAAATATTTTTCCATTAGGCTTGTATATTAAGTCAGGTGTCAATGTTTGATATCTAATGTTTCATGAATTACACTGATACTCTACATCTTTGATCCCTTTTCATAGTCTGTGTTAGTACCATCTGGACATCTCTTTCTTTTGTAGTTTTTGGGATGGCAGCCAAAGCAAGTACAGAATACTGAACAGATCAATGCAGTTAAACACATTACCATAATCCACAGACATTAAAACATCAATATCTCATTCCCCTGACAAAGCTTATATCCAACAGAAACCTAGATGGCACAATAGATAGATTCATTAGGCTTTCACCTCTGAGACTGGGTTTCAACAAGCTTAGGACACTTGCAAAGATGAATTTCACAGTCTTAACTTTGCCAAACTTTGGTTATTCAAATTTGGAGTCTGATAATAATCTAATCAGGATAACAGCTTTTTCTCCTTAGTTGTTCCAGAAAACACATTATATTGGTGGAAAACTTTATTTGAGCTTTGCATGAAAATAGCTTGTTCTGTTTAAAACACCTGCAAATGGCATGGTGATGCACACCTGTAATCCCAGCACAGCATGATCCTGAGAGGTTGACTCTGCCTCAAAACTTTTCTTTAAAAAAAGGTTTGGGAATTCAAGCCAGTGTGAAAGCCCTAGATTCAAACCACACTATCACAAAAATTGAAAAATAAAACAAAAACAACAAACTCCTACAAATATTTTGATTGAGAAGCATCATGTATAACCTTCTAAGTTTATATGTGAAACCCAAATTGTTTTTGTATTAATTTTATTGAGAAAGAAATAGCATTGAGACAGTTCCAAAACAGGTTAGTGGGACAGTTACAATAATTAACACATTGCATATTGCTGTCTTCATAGTAATTATTCAGAGGACAAGATGCAGATATGATATCTTGTCTAAACACTATTAGTACAAATCTTTCTTCTCATTGAAC
>NDGM010970415.1:0-16087 GCA_002564305.1 Octomys mimax
CTCAGACTCGTAGTGATCCTCCTGTTTTCAGCCTCCCCAGTGCTGGGATTACAGGTGTGCGCCCCATGCCCGGACTAGGTCCCTGACTCAGCATGCCCCAGGGGCAGGGTTGGCACAGCATGTGGGACTGGGTATTTAATCCCTGTCCCTGTGCTTGCCAAAGCAGGCACTTAGTCCACTGCCATCTCGCCAGCCCTCAGAAAGAATAGGCGAGACTGATTCTTTAATCATGTAGCTTGGAAAGGCAAACTAGAACTACATTCTGTGTAGGTATATGGAACCTCAGCAGGAGAAAGAATGACTTTTTTCTTCTTGGCAATTATAATTAGCATTTAGAAACAGAAATGCCTCAACTTATTTTTTCACTGGGAACAAAAGCCGGGATTTATATAGCTCACAGGAAAGGATGCATTTTGTTGTATGAAAAATAAAAATGCTCCCTTGCCTGGGCTGGGAAGCTGTTATGGATTTATCATCCAGTGCCTGTTTGGTAAGGTGACCACACTGCATGCAGCTTAACTCTGCAGCATCAGCAACAAGCAAGCAGCAGCCAGCAGAACTGGAAGGAAGACTTTCTGAATGAACAACTCACCAATTCACACATTTGATGGCTTTGTGTACTGAAGTCCCCTGTGGCAACCTGCCTAACGCCTGGGTCTGACCCAAAGCATAATTCCTAGGGCAGCGGCAGGTGCCCTCACTGTGCCAGCCTCCCCTTCGAAGCCTGCTCATTCTGGCTCTAATCTCATGGTAGCTCTAAAAGTCAAGGGCAGCGGGCGCACCTTGCGTCCTTGGACGCCAATGTCATTGCACTCCAGGCTGCGGCAGCCTTTCAGCAGGATGCCAGCCTCAACCCCACCTGGCACAAATCCTCCAATCCTGCTGTTGCCTTAGTGATAAGCCCCTGAGTTGTTCGCCTTTGTCCACAGTTTTTCAGCCATTCCTACCTGCAGCCTCAGACTTCCGCTGCTCACCTTCTTCAGCAGAACAAATCCCAGTGTGCAAGCTGCTGGGACAGTGCTGCTGTGGGGGTCGGAATCAGCACCCTGGGGAGGGCAGAGTGGATACCTTGGGCTGCTTTGCAGAAGTTTTGATATCTCCTCTGCTGTCCTGTTTGCTACCCGTTACCCTCCACTTAGTTATAAAAATAACTCCTTTAACAGATAAAGCACATTAGAGTTTAGTTACCACTGTCCTTTCCCACGTCTTTCCTCCCTGAGTGAGAAGGGCCAGGTGGAATCGCACTGGGCCTCCTTGCCTTTGCCCAACACTACTCTCCACGGGATCTGTGTGGCAAATATCGTGGGCTGCTGAAGTCTCCAGGAAGCCTCATACCTTCCCCACACCTGTCTCCAGCTGAATTCATGTGAACCATTTTCTTTGACCACTCTACAAATATCTGAGCACCAGGGGAGCTTATTCCTTGCCAGATTTCAGACTCTGGGTCTTTCACAGTGCCAGGCACAAAGGCTTACGAAGTGCTTTACAAATGAACGCCGAGTGAACAAATGCTTATTAAAGACAACAGCAACAACAACAAAATAATACTAATGTCCCATCCTAGCAGAAGTGGCTGTCTGAAACCTGCTTTCTTTACTCATGAAAAGATAGAGAGTAAAATAATGACATTATTTAGAAACCATTGTGCCTGTAAAAATCAGGTAGAAATGACAATTTACATTAATCTCTACTTGAAGAATTTCTGAGGCAGAAAATCTCTTTGGGGTCAAAAATAAAGCTCTGACAGAAGTTGCATAAGAAAGTGGGAAACTGGTGAGTGAAGAAAGAAACGGACAGAAGGAAAGAGGAGGTGGAGAAAAGGATGCAGAAGGATAGTGTGTTGAGAGAGTCCAGAATTAAGGGAGTGTGCTGTTCCTCATGACCTTCCTTCACAAAAGCTCTTTTTGGTTGAGTGCAAGGGTTCAAAGGCTCACCACAGTAACACTTGTGTTGTAACCCTTTTGCCTCTCTCCATGCTTGAGGGTGCAGGTCCCTCAGCTCCACCGTGCCTCTCACTGAGCCCCGCCCACTCTGTGGCCCACAGAGCCTCATGTTGCTACCCAGTCCTGTAAGTGCTTTGCCCTGGAGCTGTTGTTTCAAGGTCCACTGTATCTGCCCAGACTGCAGGGAGGAGACCCCACCGATACTGAGCTCAGCCCAGCCTCCTGGGATAGCGCGTGCTTCCTACTGCTTCCTTGTCGCCCAGCTCCCTGCGTGTTTTTACAAGCCATCATAAGTGGAGCAAAAATATTGTGTTTAGAATGCAGTCATCTGCTCTCCAGAGGCAGAGTGTTAAATTAATTTATAGGACAACAGACTCCATCGTTGTCTGATATTATTCTGAAATGGCATATGCTCCAAATGGGGCATCTGGGAATTTAGCTATCTGCCTAAGGTACCCTGACACACGGAGAAGAGACAGCAGGTGTTCCGTGGGAGTTCACTATGCTGCGGGCTTGATGCCAGCATTTCCAAGATGGAGAATGAATTCACTGGTTAGCAGGGTAAACTGAGGCACTGCTAACAACTCATAACGTTCAAAGGCTTCTTGGCTGAAGGCAGAGAATTGATCTCCATTTCTCCAGCTATGAGACATTATAAGTCATTAACCCCAGCCCAATAAACAAGCTTCTAAAATTAGCACTTTACTATCTATCAGGATTTTTCCCATTTGTTTTATTTTAGCTTCCCAGTGGTCTCTTAGTTTATTAGACAAATCTTGAGAAAGATGAAGCGTTTTTTTGTCCTTGCCAAAATGCTTAGTTATAGCTCCACTCACTCGCTGTATGATCCTAATGCATTCATTACATCTCTGCGTGCCTCAGTTTGTCCTGTGCAAAATAGTAACCACAGTAATTCCTAGCGCCTACATTCATTGTGAAAAAGATATGAACCTGCGTAAGCGTGGAATGCAAGGCCTGGGATGAGGCGCATGCTCCTTAGTGGCTTCATATCGTTACTTCCTAAATGATAGTATTGCTGTGCTGCCGCTGCTTGTGATGATACCATGGCCCTTACCGATTTCATTTCAATTAATCCTTCACGCGACTCCAAGTGGTTTACATGACTGTTCGTGTTTAGGTAGGAGAAAAATAGTAGCATAGCAAAATTACGCCAGGAGGACGAAACAAAGTTTAGAGTCAAGCCAGGGTCTCCCAGAATTCAAAGAGGAAGCTCATAACCATCACCTGTACCCCACACAAAGGACCTCACCCTCGGTTTCTGTTGGCCAAGGTCATAGGCAGACAATACCACTTTTCTGCAGGTATGCATGCTAACATTTTGTGGCGTGCCCGTTGATGACCGCTCTGGCCTGCATGCACCCAAGCCAGAACAAAGATGTTACTTTATCACAATCTCCTAAGCTCTTCTTTAGATTGGAGCCTCAGTTGTACCTATATAAACAAGCAGAATGGGAATTTACCCATAGTGCCTTGCTCTGGGCCCCACAATGCAAAAAGAAGCCATACGAGGACAAAGGCAGCCTGAAAATCCTTCTTGCCTCATTTCCATGTACTATCGCAGCCGTGCAGAGGTTTAGCGTGGTGGCGCTGCTCTGCCGTCTGAACGGGCCTGGAGTCTCAGAGAAGTGAAGTGGGAGGCTCAAGGACACACTGCACGCTAGTCTTCTAATGACCAGTGAGGTGTATGATTCAGTATTTTTTTTTTTCCATGATTCAACATTAAGTCATCCACAAGAAGGACCTTCCAAACCCTCCTGTGAGGGGTGGATGAGTACGGTGCTCTAAATCCTGAGTCATTTTCCCAACACGTAGAGGACCTGCGTCAGAAGGGTTCCGAGGATGAGCACTGGAGAGGAAACGCTTCCTGGTCTGCGGCTGTGGCTTCCTCCTGAGGGAAGCTGGCGCCTGAAGCTCCCTCCAGACGAACCACTCCAGGACCTGCTTCCCGGGAGCAAAACGGAAGAGCAGGTAACAGATGGTGCCCGACGACTGACAAGAAGTCGCATTCGTATTGGCCTGGGAAGTGTGGAGCAGCGCTCGGCTCCTGCAGGGGAGCGCTCAGCCCCTGAGGCCTCCGAGGGCCCAGCTCTGCGCCAGAAGGCACGAAGACGACTGGGCTGCGGTCTCATCGCCACGTTGTGGCACCGTTTCAGGCGGAGAAGAGAGCTCATCCTCGATATTTATAAGGCAGTCTGCACAGCGAAGGCAGTGAGGTGGAAAGCTCGGCTGCTCCGCGGGGAAGGCCTGTCGAGGAGCAGGGTCCACGCCGGGTGCAAGCAGAACTCACCCGCAGCACAGCCAGCCAGTCTGCTCAAGAAGGACGGCCGGGCTTGAAGGCATAGCAGGGGCTGCAATCCAGATTGGCAAAAACGATTATTCTGCCCATGATTTTAATGTATCATTAGTGGATTTGTAGGCTCACTCAAAGTGAAAATTTAAATATTTCTAAAGCACTTAGCTCTTTAAACAGAAAAAAAAAAAAAAAGTGAAAACATGCATCTCTTTCTTTACAGAGCCCCAGTCGGATGATAAGTAATGAATAAAATATTAGAAAGCCACAGAACCAACGGAAATGGGAAGATGAAATGACAGAGGGAGACATAAACGTGTTTTTAAAAGACAGAAAATGAGTGAGTTGTAACTATGGTGGTGAGAGAAGGAGCTGAGAGTCTAGAACAGGGCCGGGGAGATAGCTCTGTGGTCTAAGCGCCTGCCTAACAAGCACAAGGACCGGAGTTCGATCTCCAGTATCTCATGGACCAGAGTTCAGTGCCACATGCTGAGCTGGCCACTGAACCACTGAAATGGCACACACCTGTAATCCCAGTGCTGAGGAGGCTGAGACAGGAGAATCACTGAGTCTGAGCTGCGTGGTGAGACCCTATACCAGATTATAAATAAATAAATAAAATATTTTTTAAAAAATGTGAAGCAAAAACTGTCCAAAATAAGCTACTGCATCAAGCCTTGAAACTACAGAAAAATTAGATTTAAAAGACACTAGATATCTCTGTTGGATGAGGGAAAAAAAAACCTGCCACTGTAAAGGACAATAGAATGAATATCGGCGTAAGGGTAACTGCACTGCTCACAATTATTATATGCCACCCTTCAGCCCTGACAGATGGACTCCGTCAGGGACTGTCCCCTGCCGCCTCTGTCTGAGGCTTGCCCTGCTACTCTCCTGGGAATTAAATACATGGTCTGTGCCCACCTGGCTTCCCTAGTCAGGGTCTGGCCACTGCACTCTGCACGTGCCCTGGGAGGTCACACTGGTCTCTGCACTCTTTCTTGAACCCCGGGTGCTACAGGCCTCTGTGCCCTGGGTGTGCTGTGTTCTCTCAGGAACCATTTCCTCCAGAGAGCTGCAGACTGACTCTATTGTTTCCTGACCTTGTTCACATTTTATCTTCCCAAAATCTCCTACATCAGCCATGCTTTTAAAATTGCAGTTCCTCCTGGCACTCCCAGCATCCCTTGCCAGCTCCAACTCTTCCTTTTGCACCCCCTTTTCAGCATCTGCCACTTTCTGACAAAATTTTTAGTTACCTGTCATATATTTTTTTCTTAATGCTGGCTAATCACGCATAAGTAGCATTGCTAGATTTCATGTATAATGTGGTATAAGTGTGGGAAATCCATAGGTTGCAATTTCATATAAAAACACATTTTCTTGGGGCCAGGGAGATAGCTCGGTAGTCTAAGCACCTGCCTGGAGAATGCAAGGACCCAAGTTCAATCCCCAATACCCTGTGCTGTGCCGGCCCTGTGCCAAGCCGGCCACTGAAACCTGGAATGGTGGTTCACACTTGTAATCCCAGCACTGGGGAGGCTAAGACAGGATGATCACTATGAGTCTGAGCTGTGTAGGGAGACCCTGTAGCAAGTAAATAAATAAATAAATAAATAAATTTTTAAAAAATACATTTTGTTAGTCTTTCCCATGCAATATTTAGGATTTACGCATACTAAAATGTATTTGCTGCTTGTCTTTCATTTTAATGCAGCCTGAAATTCAGTCTCATATTCAACGATTCTTCCCCCAACACACACAAACACACACACTATCATAGTGAGTCATGGATCACCTAAATTGTTCCTGGTATGTCCTTCACTCGTAAAATGCTCTTTCTTTGCTTCATAGCCGATGCTGATTAAATACATGTTGACTAAATGAGTGATAACACGTTTTGTTTCAGTGAGTTCTAAGAAACAAGAGAGTAACCCACAGCAGACTATCATTCAGGACATAGAGAGCCCCGTGGAAGAACAAGTTGAGCAGTCTGGGGGTGACACCGTGAGGAAGGGGAGCACCAAGAGGCCAGAAATGAAGCCGGTGCCTGCCTGTGACACTAGCACAGGGGATGCAGTCATCACGAGATCTGGAAAGGGCTGCTTGGACGACTTGGCTTATATTTAGAACAAGGTGAAATATTACTGACGTGAAGGAAGAAGGGTTGCTTCAAACAGCAAATGCTATCATGGTGCACTCCGGAGTCCTGGTGGGTAACACAGAGTAAGTGCGGAATAGTGAATTGACGAACACGACACTGCGACATGACAGAAGGTCCTGAGGTAACAGGAAGAGGGGGTGGAGGCAGTGGTGGCAGGCTGAAGGGAAGACATTGGGGATGGACGGGCACCTTCCTGCTTCCACTACACTGGGTCACAGTCACACCACAGAACGTGTCTACGCCTTTAACAGCTAAGATAGAGCAACAGGCTGCTACCGACTCTGCTGGACAAATAGTAGAAAAGATGGTAGCAAAGGGCAAAACTAGCTGGAATTGAATCCAGGAGAAAGGCAGTGGTGAGGCGTGAGGGTGGAGGTGCTCTGCTCCTTGCCTCTAGTCCTATAGCATCATTTTTTAAAAAATGTTCATGTGTATTTTTATAAATACTTAAATTTACAACGTCCAGCTTTGTTAATCAAGAAAGCCACAGCAAAAAGGGAGAAGCAGGTTTTGAAAACATCTACATGGGGGAATAAAAAGAACTAGTTTTCATCAGGAAGGCTGCTTCATTCCTACGCCAACCTTGTTCTCCTTTTGGGAAGCAGCCAGCACACACTGCATTTTATGAAGAGGCAAGTTTGCCTGGATCACTGTAAAATCAGAGATGGTCCTTCCTCCCCCTTCGCACACTTTAGGAGTAGCAGACAATGGGGGCATATTCAGCCCCTCTGCACTCAGTGGTCACCTAATTCTATGCATTTCATAACAGCTTAATACTAATTTATAGTTGTAAAGTCCTTTCCCACACCATTTCACTTAAAAATTATCTTCCTATTAGGCATTACTCAAATTTGCCCATCCTCAAGCAAAGCTTGTAGTATTCACAGACCAGTATTTGATATGAGCATCACAGTGCAGAGCCTTGCTATTCGTATCCCCTTGTTTCGTCATTCACTGCATCATAAGATGCAGCACACTCGCCGAGAATTATAGACTTCGCATGTCTGGGAAAGCCACCTGCTCTCCCTATTTCTCGCCACACTTCCCATAGCTCCACCAAGGTGTTCTCAGTAATCCTAACTTCCCCAGACAGCTTTTCAGGTGCACAGAGACCCGTTTTCTGTGTCCTGTAACTCTGGGTTTCTCAGCTCTTTTAAGCCCAGATTATACTGATTGATGACTTATTTCAAGGATTTTATCATTAGGTGGTTTCCATGTGACTTAAATAGTTTGTAAACATGGAAAAAAATATAAACTAATCTCATGGCTTAATGTATGTATACAAATCCCTTCTGCATGTGTACCTGGCCTTATAATCATTTGTTTCCATTTTCTGTTCAGGTACAATTTTTACTATGTTTAAATAGTTTGGCCCATTCTGAACCGAACGTCTTTTGTGACTATGCTGTCTCATGGTGTGCTTTGCTGTGTGAGTAGGCAAAGCTTGAAGCTGACTCCTGCATTGTTAGATCTGCTTAGAGACGATGCACAGAGGAGCTGCGCAGCCTGGCTTCCCTGCATGAGCCACTTCTCCTTCAGGGTTGGCTCAGACTGGCCTGTAAATGAGCCTATTGTTTCGTGAAGGTCCCTACAAAGAGGGTGACACAAATTCTGTTTATAACAGCCACACCTAACTAATGCCCTAGGAAAGTGTGGCCAGGAACTGCTTGCTGAAATTTACCCCATTTTCAGACAAACTCCCAAAGCTTCCAAGTTGACTTTCTTTGCCCTGAAATCTACATTCAGCCTCAAAAACTCTGTAGCTCTTTTCCTTCTAAATTTTACTCTAAAAAAAAATAAAAATAAATAAATTTTACTCTAAAATTTCAGCAGCCAAGCTCATTTTTCTGTTTCCACATTTTATCCTTCTGTCCTCTCTTTTATATAATTTCCCATAGTTTTCTAAAATCTTTCATGTGTGTATTAGCATCACATGAACAGGTATGTTACATACAAACGTAGCTAGAGAAATAATTTATACACCTAGCTCATCTGATATAAACAAATACACATCCGTCCTCATTTCTTAGTGTGTTTTGCTTCAACTATTGTTACAGGGAATGGTTTTTTAAAAATTTGTCTAAGCAGACAGATTAATTCAGTGCAGACAAAAATAGCTGGGCTATTTTCTGCTTGTTTTGTTCATTTCTCTCAAGCGGCAGCATTTTCCTAGGGCAGCATCCCTGGTACAAAGGCTCAGACCCATGGCTCCCCCAGCCATTCCCTTCTCTTTGCCAACAGACCACTGCCTGCAGCATGTTCTCTTTGTACCAATACTCTCACATATCTCAAGGACTCGCTTGTATACCTGTATCAGGGAGAATGCAGATTTTTCATAAATATCTACCTGTGTCCCTTCCTTTGATGTTAACTAATGATATGGAAGAAAGAGAAAAATTCTCTCATTGATAAATCTAACTTAATTCTTTACATCCAATTCAATTAAAATTTCAGCAATGTACTCACCTACTTAATGGGTTCAAATATGGATCCATCCCTACTAGATAACAGAAATGTCACCACTGTTGTCCCTGGGCAGCCATCCCCTTATCTGTCCTTTCTTCCTTTTTCTCCAGTGTCCTCTATTCCTTGTTTTTAAATCTCTTAAGACCACCCAAAGCTCTTTTCTTTCACCTTGTGATTCATAACCTCTTGTGTCTATATAGATAGCAAAACTAAAATAAAATGTTTCTAATTAATGTTGAAGTAAAATTACTGTTTTCCCCAATCTAAGACTCCTACTTCCTCCCTTGTGCATACTATGATTTTTTTTCTATAACATTTTAAAAAATTATTTATTTGGTACAGGGTCTTGCTACGCAGTTCAGACTTACAGTGATCCTCCTGTCTCAGTTTTCCAAGCGCTGGGATTACCGGCATGTACCACCACGCCGGGTCTCAGTGGCCAGCTTGGTGCGGCAGTGCATACTGTGATTAATCTGCAATACTTAAAAAAAAATGGTGGTTCCATCTTTGGCCTATTAGCTCCCAAAAGTCATTGTCAAAACTAGAATTGTCAACCTTGAAGAGCTCTAGATCAACCAGCTGAGATAAACCACTCACCCACGTCTGCCCAGATGAGGTCTTTAAGCATTATGCCACCTTGAAGGCTTGCTCCTCTCTCCTGGCCTAGGTGCCTTTGGAGACAGCACCTTCTCCTCGGTGTCCTGTCTATCCTTTTGAACAGTTTCACAAGGAATCCCACCGTGCAGTCTTCAGCAGCCTATTTATTTGCTCTCCAATCTCAAACCCAACACCCTTTCACCTCTGTTTCTCTCACCCTCTATGAGGTCTTCAGGAAGGGGATTTAATTTTGCCTGATCCCTTTTGCTTTTTGTCTTGAGTCTGTCTGATCTCTGATAGTAGCTATTTCTGTGAGAGTTTCTTCAGCTTTGTAGGGGTTTATTGTTATCTGTGCTCTAATGTTATTTTTATTTCCTGTCTGAAGTTCATTTTTATAGGCTGTTTTATTTTCAATTTTCTTTGATACTTTGAAGTAAAAACAGGTCTTCCCCACACATGTCATTTTAAACTTCTTTGTATTATAAAGCAGTCATCTCTGACACGTCTTTCTTTATCTGGCTTTGTCTGATAAGGATTTGAAAAGCATGACAAGAAAGCATATGAGCTAGTGTTGGAGGGAAAAGTGGGCTTGTGAATGTGACTTCACATAACTGATCTAAGTCTCCAAGAAAAGTAGAACTCTGTTAGACAGATAGAAAGTTACCACGGGACAAGAAAAAGACGCATGCAGCTAGGAGGCAGTGCTAAGTGTCACGGTCTGCACGTGCTGGATGGATTGCCTTTAATATAGCTAAGATGTGAAAGAAATGCAGAAAGGTTGTAAGGAGATAGAGTTATTGCAGATGACCTTGAATACCTCTTTATACATGTGGGTTAGGGAAGGTCACTGATGGGTTGTAAGTGAAGGATTTTCATTACTTGTTCTATTATGTAGGGTCTTTTAGTAGGACCCAAGAGAAGTGAAGATTTGAAGCAAGAGAGATTAGTCAACAGCTTTTACAGGAAAAACAGAGAATGGGTGAGTGGCTGAGACTTGAGTTAAAAGATGAACACCTTGAGGAGAGTTTGCTGCGGCACCCTCACCTTCGAGAATCTGCACACATAAATCCTCCATTCAGCCTTCTAGGCTTTTGCTGGTCTTAGAGAAAACAGCACAAACCTTAGAGCATTATGTTTCAACTCCTCATCTTAAAATGTCCTTTAGATCAGGTTTATAGGATCCCAGCATTTGAAACTGTTCCTGGGATGAGCTAGGAAAACAAGTCAGGCAGGAACACAGGAAGGCTCGGGGACTGCCTCGGGCCCAGCTCTGAACAAGGGAAGGGCTAAACAGGCTGAGAGCAAGATGGGTCAGCTGATAACCCAACACAGGATGAGGAGTTACCAAGCCCAGGAGGCTTTCATTTCTCTGAAATCAGTTCCATGCTTTTCTACTCCCAGCATGTGTTACCAGATCCTTGTTCTCTTGCCTGAGTGGAACTACACTTCTCCCAACTGATCTGCCTATGCACAGCAAGCTGAGCTACCTTTTACTAGAAAATCTTTGATGTGCACCTCCTACATCCTTTAAAACAGGACAACACCCTATTTTCTCTTCCCCATTTATGCCAACCTCACCCGCACCTTATGCATTAGGCAAACTATATTACTTACTATTTCCTGAATGGTGTAATTAGAAAATAGAGTATGTTCTTCCTGATGACATATAGGAAGTTATTAAAAACCTACTTATTTCATAGCTATTTTCATAGTTTTCACACTCTGAATACCCAAATTAGAGGCCATTTGTCCCTCGTTTGAATAATTCCCTTGTAATTTGCAGGAAGAATTCTATAACTGTTTTCTCTTCTTAAAACAAGGACCAAAAGAGAAAAATGAATGTATCATAAGCAGGAGTCTTACCTACTATTTTATTCTCCATAATGCCAACCTTAGATTCTTTGTAATCTCTATTCATCCTTTCAAAGATACTAATCTAACGAATAATCTATTAACCACTAGTTATACCATGTACAATAAATCTAAGTTTTCCCGTCCTCAGGAAGCTTAAAAATCTACTAAGTAGATACTGAACAAGGAAAGACAACTGTCACAAACACCGATAAGCACAACTCCAGGAAGCTAAGGGGTCAAAGGCCTGCCCTTCATCACGCAGCTTATGTCACCCACTCTTCCCCTTGTGCCTTTGCTCTAGAGCCAGGGAACTGGGAAAACCTACGTCCTCAGCTCTTTGGGGCTTGGAGAGCAGGACTCTAGCGGTGCATGCTCTGTTAGGTGGGACCAGAGCTCCTCCTGCAAATCCTCTTCCTCCCTTTCCCTCAGCGGCGATGGCTCTGGCTCCCGGTAGCCACCATCTGACCACGACGGGAGCAATGTGAACATGAAGCCACCACAGCAAGGGACCCAGCACACAGGACAGAGGGATGCTTTGTCTCTATTGGGATCACTGTGTCCGGGAACCAAAAGCAGCCGTGACAATCGCTGAACTTCACGGCGTCCTGACGTTTAAGCCATTGTCAACCAGGTTTTCTGTTACAGACAAGAGAAAAAGGTCCTTTGGACAAGTGACAATGCAGTGAAGCCTCCCGGGAAGGTGATCCTTCTGGGCTTCCTTTAAAAATATGTATGTCAGTCGGCAAAGAAAGCTGGGGCGGCAGCAGGGGGGAAGGGGTGGACTCTGATGCAGAACACACTTGGCGCATGAAATGCTGCCCAGGGGGAGGTGGAGACGCTGAGGGCAATGAAGGACGAGGCCACCTGTGGAGCTCCCCAGGGACGGGGCGAGCGCCGGGCCTCACCCGCAGCGCAGCGGCCTGAAGGACTCAGAGGACGAGATAGCAGGTCTGTGCTCCCTTGAGATTCATTCTCGCTGTGGCGTGGGGATTGAACAGACAGGAGACCAGATCTAGCAGGCCGCTCTAGGGGCGGTTTCAGGCGTCCAGAGGAGCTTCTCAGGGCGAGCGCTGCTACGTGTGCTAGAACATTTCGTAAGGTCCTCCACGGGCTCATTCTCATCTCGCGTCCCAACAGATTCCTGCGTTCTTCTTCCCGGAATACACCGCTGATACGCAGAGAGAGACCGCCACCTCTCTGCTGCGACGTGAAGCTGGAAATACGGGCAGGGTGTGTCCAAGCCGTTTTGTGGGGGAGGCGTGTCACACGGAAGGCACACGGCTTGTCACACATGTTGTCATTTTAGAACAGCTTCCCGGATGGGCTCCGAAACCCATGCCCATGTATAATACTAAGTCAGAAAAAATACCTTGGCGCTATTGTGACTCTTCACCAGAAAGGTTTCCATTTCTAGCTCAGTCGGCAGGTTTGGGCAAACTATTTATTTTCTGCTGACTAATTTCAAAGGATGAATAAAGTGGCATAGATGCCAGCTGTGATCCAAAGAGATGGCCGACGTTTCAGTCAAAAAATGATCACAGTACAAGACACGCTGGCATTCACCTGCCTGGAAACACTTCCCCGCGCTTCCCACCCATCCTGTCCTTCCTGCCGCTGTCGGAAATGTTTCTGGGAGTCGTCCTCCAGGAGCTCTTCCAGGGGCGACGAGACGCGCAGTGGATGCTGCGGCTGACGCGCCGTCTGGGAGGAAACTACTGAAAACACTGCATCGTGTCCCATCCGCCGTATTCCAAAATAAAAATGACCATAAAAAGTAAACATCTCTAATCATTTCAGGACATTGAGATAACCAATCTCAGCCACAGTTTCTTATTTCCCTTATTTCTTGATTCTCTTGTCTGAGTCACTTTTACTAATATCAGATTACGGCTCGGAATAAAACTTCCCATCGGAGTGAAAACAAAGTCGAGGACGGGTGGCGGCCACAGGCCCTTCGCGCCCTCCGAATCGCAGGCTTGAGGAACGAACCCGCGCCTTCTGCAGAGGCGCCCGGTGTCCGCCGAGCCTCGCGCCCACAAGGTGCCCGTAAACTACTCCACCGCAGCCAGCCAGCCCGCGCAGGTTCTGCTCTCTAAAGGCCAGCGCTGGATCTTCTGCAAAGGAGAAGGGACCAAGACGTGGAGAGAGGGTGGGGGAGGCAGACGAGAAGCCTGCGGCGCTAGCCTGCGTGACGAACGGCTGGCAGCACGACAGCACGAGATTAAACGCTAATGGCAACGAATACATTCCCACGTGCAGATCCCCACCTGATCGCTAAAGGACACGCTTATCGATTGACGGAAGATTGCAATTATCCCACCTGGACACGAGGTGGCAGCAGTGCACAAGGGCGCGGGTCTGGCCCTAACAAATGTAGGGCTGCGTTGTTTAAATAAATTCTATGGGAACAAAAGAAGTAACCATCTTTTCCCCTAGAATTTCTCACCAGCGTTTTGTATTTACTGTACCAAGCTGTTTTCCTTTTGAGAATACATCTAATTTTCACTCATGAAACATCTGTGCGAAGATAAATTATCTATGGATGTATACATACACACAGCGTGCAGCAGTAACTACGCATGCGTAAGGGCGCTGCGTTCTGTCATGGATAGCAGCGTAAGTTGCATATACAAAGGCTTTCTTTCATAAGTTCTCAAAGATAAAGCTCCAAGTTCCACCCATTTCTGGAGAAGGTTAGGAATGCGATGCTGGGTAGAGATAGAAATTCACAACTTAGCAAAATCTACGCATCTTATCGGACACATTTGTCATCAGCTTTGTGGCTCTGTGACCAAGTGAGAGCGGCTTTGTCTATGTCTAAGAAGAGTATTGGCACACAAGGCTGGGCTCAGAAGCTAGTGACAGAGACAATATTTCTGTCCTCATTATTTTGCATTCTTCTAGAGCATTTGTCTATTTATTTATTTAATACATGGTCTTGCTATGCATAGTGATCATCCTATCTCAGCCTGTCCAGCACTGGGATTACAGGCATGTGTAGCCACGCCCAGGGTTCCGGGGTTGCTTTGGTGTGTGGTACCAGGAATCAAACTCGGGTCCTTGTGTTGGCCAGGTAAGCACTTAGAGAGCTGAGCTATCTCCCCAGTCATCCTTTAGAACTTTCTATCCCTTTAGCATATCAATAAAACTTTCAAGGTCTTTTAGATGCGACTAATTATTAATATAAATCCTATTACTGCTACAAATTATTACTACTTGCTTGCACTATTATATGTAACATTACCAAACATTGAACCTTGTATATAGAGGCAAGTGGTAATTTCCTGTTTTGTGAATAATTCGATGAATGCTTATTTAACTATCAAAAAGTAGAGGAATAGAGACAGAGGACTATGTTAAGTAATGAGATACATAGCTAATCTTATAGATTAATCTTCAACGCCTTCTTCTAGAAATTACTCCGGGTAATTTCTACTAGTATTTCTACGGATCAGTTTGTTTAACAGTGACAACAACAATTCAGATACAGTTCATTTTCACAGATCTTTCACTCAACTGGTACATGTCTGCTTTCAGAAGTCTGGAGAGGTTTGTAATTATTTTAACAGAGCTATGAGATATTATTAAATACATTTTAAGTTATTCAGAGGTGGCTGACCCAGAGGCGGAATCTGTCTTTGGAAAAGTGTAACCATAAGATTTGAGGCTTTAGTTTTGGTCTTAGCTTTTAACCAGACTTTCCACAGAAAATGGAGTCTCTCAGAGGGACTTATTTAGCAAGTTGGCCTTGGATGGCTTCTCTCCTTTGTGTTCTGAGTCAGTTCCAAATTGGTCCATGTAACTTGGTATCATCATGAAATTAGCAGGAGTACCGCAACAGTTTGATGAGCTCAAAATTCTAATGCCATTCCCCTCACAAAAAATAATGCCCGTATGTTGAAGGTAGTACAGCCATTCTCTTTCCTGTAGATGCCTCATCCTGCAGGGGGAAAGCTGGAAGATATTCTAGCCACCCTCTCTGTGAAGCCAGCCCATCCTCCATTAATTTAAAAGGCAGATTAAAAATAATCCAAGTGATGGTAAAGAGGGACTTAGCAAAGAACATCTGAAGAAGTTGTTAATCTACACCAGTTGTCCAGGCACAGGTGCAGGGAGGCCTGGGGCTTTCCTGGACCCTAAGATGCTGGCAAGGTCCTTTCAGCAGCGCCACACTCACTGTCCTGTCCTACATATCATATTGTTTTTGACTATGAAGCAGCCGGTGACTCAGGGCCATCTGGCACTTCCTGGGTGAGCCGGGCTCGGGCACAGTGAGAATGCATCAGAGGTGAGGCTTTGCGGAGGAACAAAGTGTCAGAGAGTGAATGAGAGAGGCGGCGCGGAGTGGGAGAGGACATCTATCCTTCCCGCAGGATGACTAGCAACGGGAGGTGGCAGGCCACCCAGGGCTTTCTGCTGGTGGCCTTTCGCCTTGTGTGCAGGCTATAAGGATGTGCTTTATCGAGGCTGCGGGATTGTATTGTTGTTTTGTTTTAGTTTCTAGTTTTTCCTTTTCCTTGGCAAGGAGGCGAAGTGTTGGGCCGTGATCTGCAGCGGAGGCTGGGGTTGGATGACACACGTCGGACTCGCGAAGCCCACACAGGCTGCCTTGGCACCGGGGGCACCGCAGCAGCACGCAAGGGCGGCAGGGGAGGGCCAGGCTTTTCTCTGTTCTTTTCTCTTTTGTCTTCCATAAGTGAGAATGCCCTTCAGTTTAACCACAGGTTTTCTCTTCTTCTCTTGTCTTTTCTC
>NDGM010970416.1:0-14859 GCA_002564305.1 Octomys mimax
TTTTTTTTTTTTTTACTATTTTTATTCTCTTTAAAAAATAAAAGAATAACAAGGCCAAAAATGCAAATACTCAGGAGACCAACCTAAGTCATAGCAAGCTGTGAATGAGCTAGTCTTCCCAGAGGTAAGTTTTATGAGCAGAATGAACTAGTGGAGGTGATGGGGTGCTGGTAGTGAGAAGGGCTGTAGAACAGAGATGGCAGAGAGCTGAAAGCAAGTGTTAGCAGCTTCCAGACTTTGCCTGAGGCCAAGCTGGGCTGGGCCACACTCTTCACAGACAGTGAGCCCGTTAGTGTTTACCAAGTCTCAGCTGCAAGAGGAAGAGGCCATTACAGGATCAGGCTCTGCAGAAAAATGGAAATGTAACTTTTCAATGAAAAGTCCCTTCTTCAAAATATTGGGAAGGTTTCCTTGAATGGTACACACCCAGGAAGGACTAGACAATAACAACCACTCTACTCAGACTAACTGACCTTGTTTTCCCAACAGTAAAAACCAAATGCAATTCATGCTGCAATAAACAGGTAGAGAGTTTAGGACAAAACAGAAGTGGTATTAGGTATTAGAGCTGGAAGAAAGAAAGGACCTAATCCAACCCCCTCACTTAGGAGTTCAGCAAGGAGGGAGAAATTTAGACTCAATAAACAGCAGCTGCATCGAAATTCAGCACACATGGTGAGTGAGAGGGAAAGAACAGTAAGGAAGGGGACTCAGGATTCACCATTACAGACAGATCAAAACTGATAAGAGCTAATCAGGGAAGCTTCCTGGCTGATGGCAGTAAAGTCTGAAAACACAGGAGAGCCATACATCAAAGAGCCTGGAGAAAATCATTTGCCTATTGACTATCACAGGTAGCAAGGAATGTGGATTGGTGGAGAAAGGGGATACCAATTACGGTAATAATGGTGGAATTTGCAAATAGCTATTGGAGTAGCTTCCCAGCCTGCCGACTAGGAGATGTTGATGGCATTTAAGGATTGCTCATGCAATCAACACCTGAAGAAAAGAGCAGACCAAATCAGATCGAGGCAGAAAGACAAACTGAAATGTGATCCAGGTTAATGAAGCCTCACCAGTCCCATGGACTGCTCCAGATCCAGATGGTCCCGCAGAGCTATGCCAAGTTGGGTGAACAGGCTGAGCCTTTACTCTGCAGGATGACTGGTCGTCATGCAGGATTCTCTTGGAAGAGACAGCACGTGGCTGAGGCAGGGTTTCCAAGCCCCAGAGAGCAGCCAGCTCAAATCTATCTTACAGCAGCATTTTCATGGTAGCTGGGGCATTAGTCCTCATTCCTGAAAGAACAGCTAGAGGCAGAGTCCATAGGCCACTTCCCATACTGCTGGGGCCCACTTCCTCTCCATTCTAGAAGCAGAGCCCCCAGCATCCTGAGGAGCTCCCCTCTGGGGCAAGGAGTGGAAGAAGAAAGAAGACGGGGTGGCCTGCAGCCATTGCACTGTAAGTGGTTTTGGAATGAAAAACTGATATCAGCTCTCTCCTTTGCTATCTTCTGCTCCTACCTCTCCTGCTCCTCATATCTTTCTTACCTAGTGGCATGAGCCAGCTCCTTATCCCTGAGTGGTATGAACTCATGGCCACCAGCAAGTCCATGGGCTGGGGATACTGCCTTTATCCAATTCCTACTAATACCAGGCAAGAAAAGATCAAGAGCTTCCTATGTGGACCACCTAAGTGTCACCGCTACTTGTCCCTGGCCCAGAGAGTGAGAGCAGTCCTGCTCCTCCTGCTGACTGTGGTAAATCACTCTAGCCACAAACGCAGCTTGTCTTCCTACTTGCTAGTGGCTGGGCACCAGGAACCTGAAGAGGTAAAGCAAAGACAGTTTCTAATTCAGTGGGATTCCTGCTGTGTCCCTTGGCAGCAGCATTTCCCCTTTGGAAGGCAAGGCAGAGCCCAGAGATGTGGGCACCAGAAACATATGCTCACCCAGTGGCTCACTGAGAGCCAGGCTCTAGTTTCCATCATTTAACTTCCATACTTATGAATTCTATCTGCTAGGTCTGTAGTGTTGCCTAACTTTTACATTTCAAGCATACAGTTTTTTGAGTGACAGTTGCTTGTCACTTACGTAGGTGTTCCTCTTTGTGGTCAACAGCTTCTAGGTGGCGTAGTGTGTGATATAAGCAGGAGATTCCCCCAGTCAAGGGCTCACTGGTTCACCTGTTTTGCTGTAACTGATGTTCACTGGACAGACGCCATGAGAAATTGGACCCTGTGCCAGGGGGTTAGGTTTACTCTGCAAGCCCCCAACAGCGATGGTGGCTGCAATCCCGTTGGCAGGAACTGCAAATCTATATCTGGAATATGAGTCTACTCCTGGTAAAATGAAGTGCTTCCTTTTCCAAAGTGGAGGGGATCCAATGTTGTCAACTCACCACTAAGTGGCTAGTCAGTGTGCCTGCGGGTTAAAATTGAATCATCGACCCAGTATCCCTCTAGGCAGCTAGAGGTTGATCTTGGGACCATGACAACAGATGAATCAGCCTCAGGAACCTGTGCTGAATGCCCAGTGATAGCCTTCATCATTGCCAGCATCACCCTTATGTTCACTCATCCACTGCCCCACACAAGAATGGCCCCTGATAGATCCTGAACAAGTCTTCTGTGGACCTATTCTATGGTATCTGTTCCCTGGTAGAATGCTTTGTTCATAGGTACAAATGTGAGGTAAAGACATCCTCACTTCTGTTTCAGTTTCTTATGTCCACCTGCTTGTCTTCCATCTCCCTATCTTCCTCTCTCCAGGCTCACTGGCCACCTGGCCCATACCCCATCACATATGTGCCCACATCTATCCTAACCTGGGGCCATTATATTTGTACACATAAAATAGATAACTCCTTAGACTTCCTTACTTTTCCTGCTGTAAAGACTTTGCTGTGTCACTGAATTGAACACTCAGCCCTGGGGGAGCTATAGTTTATCCAGTAAGCATACTAAGCTGACACATCTATGGACCAAAACTCCCCCCTCCATCACAGGGTGTAGGAGTCTCATCCACAGCCACATACATGAACCAAGAAGAGGTTCTGATGCAAAGGTGGAAGAGGTCATGCGGTCTGGGCTCCTTGGCTGTGCAGCTCACTGTGCCTCCGGTCCTGCTTGTGCCTGATTCCAGAGTTGTCATGTCCATCACAGGAGAGCTGTGTCCTCCTGGCCTCAGGACTTAGGGACTGTCATCAGACCTGGCTCAGAATGGACAATTCTGGATGCACACTTAGGTAATATTTTACATCCAAGCTTTCGATCTCTTCTGAGCATTAAAAATCTCCTGGGTTGTTTTTCCAAAAAGTATATAATTTTCTATTGCAAATGGTGTGGACCTGCCCAGAAACCTAGATATCTACATTGAAATTTTTTTACTGGTCACTCTCCCAGCTTTATAGCACACCTTTTCCTGTGCCTACCACCTCCAGTATTTTACTCTTTCCTGGCTGTATGGCCTAAGCAACAGATAGATCACTGTACTGCAGTGTGGGCTGCTATAAAGCCCCTTCTCACTCCAGCTTCACTCCACGCTCACTGTCTTTCATGCTGCCTGGTGTATGGGCTACTCAGTATCCTACAATGTTGGATGTTGTCTCCAGAATCTCAATAGTTACTGTTTTCTTCTTCATAGTAGGAAATGCAAGATGCAATAGATTACCAGGTTGCTTTTTAAAAAAAGTTCCCACTATGCTCTAATCTGGACCCCCAAAAATGTAACCTACCTGAAAGATCCCTTAAGTGTTTACAAGATTCATGTCTACCTAGACTCTGGAATGCATATTTCTTAATTAGGACTCCAATTGCACACAGCCTGACTAGCAGGATGTCATCATTGAGGATGTACAAAGTCCCAGGTCTTTTTGGCCGATATTATTTGGCCACATGTATACCAATATCCAATCCAAGTTAACATGGATGGTTTCTGGTTACCTTTGGGGGCAGGGGTAGAAACAAACACACTCACCTGCACATAATATGCTGAAAGTCATGTCAGTCTTCTGCAGTAAAAGGCAGCGCAGTAAGATCCATTCTGTGGCTGAGTTTTTGATAATTCATTGTCACCCTACAGAACCTGTCTGTTTTTACAAAGGCTAGATTGATGAAGTAAGTGGACATTATGATGGAGACCACCACTCCTATGCCCTTTAGTTCTTTAAGGCCAGTTCTGCCATTCTCATTAGGATGTGATATTGGCTATGATTTACTCTCCTAGACTGGAGTAGGAGTCATGGCAGACTCAAAAGCTTTTACAGGGCCTTCTTCGCTGCAATAATTCATCCGTTGAGTCATCTGCCATGTGTGTGTTCCAAGTATAATGTAGAATCCAGGGAAAGGGTCATTGTGTGAGTCTTCAGAGCTATGGGGCGCTCTATTTGTCACCTGGCCTCCTCACACTTGCCCCAGTGCCACACCGCCATGGTATTTCTTCCAGTTTCCCAGCACCAGTGTCTACTGACTTGGTTCTTACAGCTTAGATCCCTAAAAATGTCTACGCATCCCTCCTTCCCTGTGGAGTAAATTTATGTGATCTCTGTGGGCTAGGCCTGATGGCTGCAGTAGTGTGCTCCCTCACCAAGCTGTACGGGGTCCTTTCTCCAAGAAACCTGGCCTCTCCTTTAGTCAATGAATTTGTTGCTATTTATGATAATTGCACTTCCTAGACTTCTGATATTGAAGTCCTGCTGCCTCACCAACTGTGGTGACAACATTGTACCACCACTAGTGCTTAGTGAGCCCATGTCTACAGCAGTATCTCCCAGAACTAGCCAACAGAGGAGAGCCTTCATCAGCCATCTCAAAACTCCTCTCAACAGTGAATTCCTTTATTTGTCCTCTAGAAACTTCCATGAAACACAGTCATCTATATTCATATGTCTACTTCTTGGAGTCTTTAATTTCTTCCTTTACCATCTGCCATGCAATTCTGGCATTCTGACCTAACGGTGTACCATCTATCTCCAAAGCAATTCCCTTTCCTAACTCATTTAGCTAGTTTGCTTGTTCATTAAATATTTACTGAGCTCTTAATGCATACCAAATTAAAGTTCTAAAAACCAGAGTTCAAAAGATAAAAAAAGAATAGGATCCAACCCTTATTGTCAAAGGATTCACAATCTCATTGAATATGAACACAACATAGATGAAATGGTTGAAAATAGAAGCACAGCACATAAGCTGTGTTCCTTTCTTCTGTATGGCTCTCTGAACATAGGGAAGAATGAATGTATAGATGTGAGATCTAATGGAGGAATGCAAACCTGACTCAGACTACTGAGACAACGGCAGCACGTTCATGAAGCTTCTCTATCCACGGGTGCGACTCTGCTTGTCCTGCCTAATGGCTGGCTTTCTTCTCCAAAGTGCTTTGGCTTCACAACACATTTCCATGTGACAATTAGACATAGTGGCCACGCTCAGCGTCTGTCATGATATGGGTGATGGAGTTTCAAATATGAGTCTCCAGATTCTTGGCAAAGATTTCCTTCTTCTGGGTTATCCAAGGGTAATAACTGTCTTCCTTTTCTGTTCCCAATACTCTGGGCTCCCAAACATTACTATTAAGCTCTGAATAAAAAGCACAAAGAATGGCCAGGGGCAGGTCCAAAACCTTTCAAAGCTGTAGTCAGGCAGTGCTGCAGTGCGGGCACAGGGTGCTCCTCAGCAAGTGAGCAGGAGGCACCTCCAGAGCCGGTAACGATTACTCCCCTCACATGAATGCCAAGCGCCACCTCCATGCACCTGGCATCTTCTCATTAATTTACCTGTGACATGTTGCCACACTTAATTGCATTTGACAATTAGTAACATTTTAACACCTCTTTTAATGGAACAATTAAGGGACTGCTTGTCTTGGTTGCAAGAAAATATATGAGCTGATTTTTCAGAGGAGAAGAAAAAAGACCAAACATAAACCCCCAGAGGTAATTCAGTTATAGACAGCTTGGAGGTAAGCCCTTTCCCTTTTGCATTTTGCAAGAATTATGTGCAAGCACGCCTTTTCATGTTTGTTTGTTTGTTGCTTGGTTTCCCTGAATGAGCATTTTTCCTCCAGACAGCTCTGGGCTGTCCACAGCCACGTGGTATTAATTACAAGGAAGAATGGATGCTAAGCAATTGCTGTTACTCATTTCTCACTGGCTTGTCGCATTGATTGCTTGGGAAAGCAGATGCCCTGAAGCCAGTTCCTCTCACAATCAATGTGAGCCCTGGGGAGAACTGCCAAGGAGGTTTTCAGCCTTTGTCCTGGCTTCCAGTTTCCTCCAAGTTACAGCCACCTAGGGAAATGCAGACACTTTACACCCTTGGGGCTCCTGAAAAGAACTTAAATAATTGCTAGCTTTATTATCTTCTCCTTCCCCCATTAGCAACAGAGAAAAGGTACACTGCTCTGTTATTGCAAAACTTACCTTGCAGCAATAGTTTACAAGTCTACAGATTCCAAAATAATTCAATATTGCCATTGTAGATAAGCCTGCAAGGGGAGTGTGCTTGAAGTCTTATCTATTTAAGAACTGTGAGGAGTACAGGATTAAACATGTCATTAGCAAGGGGTTGATGTGTTTCATTTTCCAAAATAATCTTTCCTCAGAGAAGATAGCATGCATCACTGAAAAGGCCTCTGTGCTTGAAAAGAAAACAAGTCCCCAAACTGTGACTGACTCTTCGCAGGAGGCTTCCGCCTTTGCCCAGTGCCCACCAACTCTGGGAGATCCCATGACCCTCGTGCTCCACTTAGACTATCTTTGCTACCCACTGCTGTCCTGGCGCCAGGTAAATTGGAGACTTCTCTCCCTGAAGTACCCTCTCCTCTCCCACCACGCTCTGGCTTCCCTGTGCCTCCTCCCCCATGACACCCTCTACCTCTTTGGTTGTGATCCCACCGTTCTCCAACGCACAGCTCATGTTCTCTACCCAGCACCTTCTGGTGGTTTCCACCATGCTCTCCGACCCTTGCCACAGTGAGAAGCTTCCTGAATCCCTCACAATCCATGTATCTTACAGGCAGTCAATTGCAACCTCCTCAGAGGTCAGGCACCCTGGACCATTCCTCTTCAATATCCACATGCTCCAATATATTGACTGACTTATATTAACAATAATGATTATGACTATTGGATGGCCTTCAATAACTATATACCAAATTAAATTACATGGCCATCCTGATATCACTGACTTTGATCATTATGTTGGTTTGATGGATAATTGCCTTTCTCACGTGTACCCCCCACCCCAATCACAAGCTTCCCTGTGGCAGAGAGACTGCCTGTCACTTCACTGGCTTTGGATTAAACTGCAGAGGGGCTGGGCAGTGGTAACTCAAGGTCTGTCCCAGTGTCCCCCACAGAGTGCTACAATCAGCAGAGCAGAAATAACTTCCTGCGAGCTGGGACTCATGACCTTGCCTCCCCGTCACGAAGGCCACCATCTCCTCACCACAGATTGGTCACAATCCTTTCCCTCCAACCCAACACATTTGCTCCTCCCATTTCCTCTCGTTTGATGGCTTTTCTCCAAGGGTCCTGATTGGACTATCTGATGGTCTAAAAAGCAATCTGCAGATAGTAGAGGGAAAGAGGCTGCTGGCCCTTACAGATGGGCTAGTTTCTTCTTGCACTGAACACCCTGAACACCCCAATTCCAACACACACATGTACACACAACTACACATGTGCTGACTGCACACAGTAACACCACATCTTGCTAATTATATTACCCTTGCTGGTTATTTTTAAGGTCTTGCTTTCAGGACACAGAGAAAACCAACCACATAATGATCAAGGAGACAAATGGAGCATATCACTACAGCAAATGCACAATGATAATGAGTTACATAAATCAAAAGTTCAGTAATTTACCAATCAGATCAAGCAATGCATAGGAATTTTCAGTTTCTGTGGTTGTTTGCTGATAGATTTTTTAAATAAATCTTATACACAGACATTCTGAAGCTGGAGATTATTCCCCAAACAGAGGCAGCAGGAGGCCATGCAAGAACACTGAACAGTGTGTCAGGAGAACCCAGAACTGAAGCCAGGTCCGGCACCTGAGCTTCGGAATCCACCATAGAGGATAAAAGTGTTTGCAGTCTTGGAGGGCCCCTTTCTCTCTGAGGTTCCATGTGATGCATGTACCTTAAAGAAAGCAAGAGCAGGATCCTTCTGTTGTCACTTTGCTTGGAGAACTGGCTTGCAGGATAAGGAGTCGGCCAGCCTCTGCTCACCCTCATGTCTCTTCAGTCCTGCCCTCCACCAAGTGGAGAAACATCCAATTCCTCACTCTGCACACCTGCTTCTCCCCAGACCCTCGTCCTCGTTGCATATGCAATTGAAGGGTTTGTCTGTACCAACTGCTGCCATACATGGTAATTACCCTTAAGTTATAAACTGATTGTATTGTGAAATCCTTCTGCTTTGTTGGTGATTTGTGGGTTTATACTGTAGAACTTGAAGGAATATGAACTTAAGGGTTAACAGATCATTTTTTCACAACTTCTCAACTGAATACACTGAGAAAAAGGGGATTCCTTTGAGACACACACTCAAGTCCCCTGACCGAGGCAGCAGAAGCCCCAGTGAGACTGTCACATACAAAGGGGAGCCATGACATAGGGTTCTTTTGAAGGGCAGCAAGTGTGTGTGTGGGGGGGGAGTAGATATGTATCTGTGTATTCGTGTGTATCTGCATATATGTCTATGTGTATACATACGTATACATATAAAATGGAGCCTTCATATCTTCTGGATTAAGTCCCTAGATCAAGTGACAGTTCCATTTAAGATAAAGAAGGTCAAGAGGCCAAAACCACACCACTCCCCCAAGCCACTGGCATCTGCCTCCTGCTTGAAATAAGGTTTCTTTTACTTCAGCCATGGGGAGAAAGTAATAATAATCTTTGCATAGAAAGAGATTCACCAAGCTTGAAGCAAGTTGGCTCTAGCTTCCCCAGAAATGAGGAGATAAACAAACAAATGGGAGCTTGGAAGGAGGAGATGGTTTATGAATAAAACAATGTTTTATTAAGTTGCTATTAAATTTCAATTGAACAGTGCTTGGGATACATAGGCACAGACATATTCCTGAAACTAATTGGTTTTCCACATCTGCCTTGCTTCCTAATTGGGCTAATTACTGCACTGTAGGATCATGTTCGCAGTACTACAGAAAGCAAGAAACCTTGATTTACAGCAAGAGGAGCAGCAATTAGAGAGAATTAATTCATAAAACAACATCTAAATAAATCATATTATGAGAAGACAGCAATGTAATTATTGTGACTGGTGGGTCCCTGGTGGGGGAACATCAAACTTAAACCTCAAACCAAGCTGCTGAATTCTCCCTGGATCTGTGTAACATCTCCTGTTTCATCGACCATGTACTACCTACCCTTTAAGGCCTAATTGAGGCACTGTGTCAAAAGCAATATGGACCAACACTTCTCTCCAGCGAAGGAGGAAAAAAAATCAAGTTCTCACCACCTCATATTTGTCCTTTGTCAGAATTAAATATGAGCTCAGCACAACGTGGGTAATGTGTTGTGGCTGCAGTTTCAGGATGGGAGCCTTTGCAAACTAAAGTGTCATTGTGAATCTTCTCGTGACACCCGCTGGCATTTCAGGGATTGTAACAAAGAACTTATTAATAGGAATAATGTTAAACTCTGGTGTTTCAATAATTCATTTCCCCTTGCACTGTATAACAGGCTAAGGTGCCGATGGCTGTCGGGTTGTGCATGCCCTGTAATACTCACCGCAATTCTTCCTTTTTGACAATGGAGGGCCTCTTTATTTCAAAACTGTGTTCTTCCTGTTTTTATTCCTTTGGTTTCCTTTTCTCTGTTATAGTCCGTGATTGAGATTATACCTTAGAAGGAAATAGCCTCCAGAGCAAATCGTCTGAGCTTCAGTTTCCCTTTCTGCCATGGTCTAATGTTGTGTCTCCCCAAAACTCTCACAATGAAACTGACCCCCCCCCATGGTAATGGTATTAGAAGATGGTACATTTGAAAGGCAATTAGGCCACAAAAGCAGGGCCCTTGTGACCTGAATTAGTGCCTTCATAGAAGAGGCCCCAGAGAGCCAGGCAGCACTTGCCATCACATGAGGGCATGGTGAGAACGGTGCTGTCTAGAGAGCAGAGAGTGGCCCTTCACTCGACCCAAGTCAGCCTGCACCTTGATGTCAGACTTCCAGGTGCCAGCACTGTAGGAATAAATTTCTATTGCTTATAACAGCTACCCAGTCCATGACACTTGGTTATAGTATTCCCACAAGATTAATATGCCAACCAGAAAATTAAGAAAGAGGGGCTGGGCTCCTCTAGTGTAGTGGTGGAGGCTACGGCACATGTGCCACAGCCACACCAGGCACACGGAGCCCTCTCTGTCAGCAACACAGGCCAAACCACTCCGATCAGCCCAGCATCAGGCATTTTTGGTTAATTGCAGTGTGGGCACTTTGTGGTAAGTAAGTGGGGTTTCAGCTGCAGTTTGAGCAATTGGTCTCTAAGAGGTTCGCTGTCACTGCTCTAAAGGGCTTTTCTATCTCTGGCATTCCAGAAGTTCATGCATCAAAAAGTGTGATGTCTCAGTTAATATAAACTCCTGGTGAAGAACTAAAGTACCATTTCTCAAAGATTTTCCCAGCAGGTCTTATGCCACAGTTTTACCCTGTTCAGGATGATCCTCCAGAGTGCTTTACTTTTTACTAAAATTCCACTAATATGCTCTCAAAAGAGTTTTAGTACTTTTTCACATCAAGGCCCATGATCATGTACATCTCACTTGGCAATGATTCATTTTGCTCAAGACAGTAGGGACAGCCACATCATCCTAGACAGCTGTCTGAGCTACCGTCCATCAATAGTACTCAATCTTAGAAGAGCTTTGCAGCACCAAGCTGTCTACAAAGACTTGATTTGGAATTAGTGATTCAAATCCAGCTCCAAGCAGGTTCCTCAAATGCAGAGCAATATCTACCCTGATCTCATGAATATTAATTCCACCCAGCTTCATAAAAACAATTGTCAATAGAGAACCTTGAGGTAATCTGAGGGATTCTTGTGGCCAAAGATTATTCAATGTTTTGGATCAGGGTTCTGGCACCCCAGGCCAAGTCTGCTACCCTGTCAACTAGAAGAACTGGTAACTTGGTATGCCACAGCTGTTCAATGGAAACCCTTCTCCAAAGAAGCCATACTCTACTTTAAAGGGGCTTCGTGCAACCTGGCCCTGTCCATGCAGTAGGTCTTCACTCCCAGCAGAAAGTCCAGGCTCTCTGGCCACCAGAAGGCCTGATGCATTTGTCCCTATCTGCCAGCAGACAGGTGGGACCGCTCAAGAGAAACATCACAGAAAAACAACCTACCAAGTGATCATGCACAGTTTGACAGCTCTGAGCTTCCCCCGGCAGGGATGTGATTCCATGAATATTAAACCAAGAAGTGAAGAGGTTAGCACAGTTCAGAGCATGCTTTAAAAGAGTGTCATTGGGTCCTCTTGACTAGAAGGGACTAATTGTTTACAATAAGTGCTTTTAGGCTGAAGAAGACCTGAACTGAAATCTATTTCTGAGATGTATGAGCTTGAACATGCTATTTAACCTCTGTACCTCAGGCCCTCATCTTCATAATGTAAATAGAAATAGCAGATTCATGAAGATGTAATAGGGATTAAGAAAGACACTGTAAAATGCTTAGCACTGTCTCGTACCCAGACTAACATTTTTAAAAATAATTTGCTATTACCAGTATGGTATCATCATCTAATTCTTCTGTTGCTGTGAATATCACTTTGCCAAGTGCCATTTGAACGTCCATTTGAATTCCTCTGAAAAAGAGAATGGATTTCCCTCTGGAGCAGCTCATTCCATTTTTGAGAAGTCTCATGTCTCTTGGTTTCAGCCTCAGGATCTATCCTACATCAGTTTGTCCATCTTACTTGGCAATGATTCATTTTGCCCAACACAGTAGGGACAGCCGCATCATCCTAGACAACTGAGTGAGCTACTGTCCATCAATAGTACTCAATCTTAGAAGAGCTTTGTGGCACCAGGCTGTCTACAAAGGCCTGATTTGGAGTCAGCAATTCAAATGCTGCTCCAAGCAGTTTCCTCAAGTGCAGAGCAATATCTACCCTGATCTCATGAACATTAATTCCACCTAGCTTCATAAAAACAATTGTCAATAGAGAATAGCTTTGGTTTTCTAAGACAATGATTTCATTTCTATTTACCTCCAGGCTCTTCCTTATGATGCAGATCTGTAGGAACAAATAGTTTTGTAATGGAGACTCCATCTCTATGCCACTTTCAAATACCATGTAAATGCTAGGCGACCGTGTGGGTCATTAGCTATCATAAATTGGATTTGAATAATTGTGGACATGCTACCAGAAGTCCAAGGGCATCTAACCACACAAAAGCAGAGAATTGAGTTTGTCTTTATGAAGCAGAGGGCTCCAGCAAAGTAACCCAGACTCATTAGAAAAATGTGGGTGATAATAATGTTTATTCCATAGGACAGTGGTATTAGAAGTAAATGAGATGTTGAACACAATAGGTGCTTAGCAACAGAAATGATGGCTTGGCCTCTCAGTTATTTGAGATAATATGTTTGGGAACAACTTTCCTTGTAGAAATGGGGACCTGGAAAGCAAGCAACCCCACTATCTATTTTCCTCTGATGCTCCCAAGTCAGACCACAAAAACTGCAGCAAATCACTGTTGTAGAATGAAGACTTAACTTAGTAGGGCACTGGAAGGCATGTCTGCGCCCAGTGCCCCATACACTCTTTCACCCAAAGGCAAACTACATAGATTTTTAACTGCTCTTAACAAAATTTCATCCAATGTGAATCAGAGAGACGAGGGGTCATTGCAGACAGAGGTCCTTCAGGAGTTGTGAAGTTTGTGCCATGGCCAAGGAGACTTTGTGGTGGATCCTGTGCCACCTTCAAGAGTGACAGAGAAATAATTATACTTCAGAAAGTGACCTGCAAGCCAGGAGGCTGGGGACTTACCACCTTCACCCCCAGGGACTTACCATTTACTGCCCCGAACCCCAGTCTTATCTTTATGAGCTGATTTTCCTCTTGGAAATCATTTCATATTTCTACATCCTAGGCACACCCGTTTGCAGGTCAAGACTAGTTCTCAGTGTCATAAAACCAAGGAAACTCTCATCAAAAAAAAAAAAAAAAAAAAAAACCAAGCTCTTCAGCAACTGGACGCTTTCAACTCTAGTTTGTGAGTCTTTCTTTCCTGTACCACAGGGCTGTGAGATACTGAAGGGAAAGGCAGCAGCTCTGAGAGGAAGAAGAGGCTAAAAAATTAAGAGTAGGGAAGAGTAAAATTCAGTGGAGGCAATTTTTGAAGGGCAATAATCAAAGTTTCACTTGGAAACATCTGAAGTCCCCAGTAGATTTAGTTCTTATATTTCAAAGATTTTATGCAAAGCAAGTACAAAAGAATATGAAGTTTTTATAAATAAATAAAAGTTTTTATAAATAAATTGATGATCTCCATAAGTACTTACTTTTAATATTTTAGTTTTTCAAGACAGGGTCTTTCTGTGTGGCCCAGACTGGCCTCAAACTTGTAGCAATCCTCCTGCCTCAGCTTCCCCAGTGCTAGGATTACAGGCATGCATCATCATATACAACAGAGATTATTTTTTAAATGACATGCTGGCCTGGGGTGTAGCTCAGTGGTAGAGCACTTGCAAAGCATACATGTGGATCATAGGTTCAATCTTCAACACTGGGGGATAAAAAAAGATGAAGAAAAAACAGAAAGGCAAAACAAGTAATCAGGCAGGTTTTATGTAGACACAGTAGCCACGTCATGTAAAACCTTCCAACAAGCAGAAATAAGAAAGCTTAAGCATTTGGAGGGTTAATTAAAGCTATCAGATATAACTTGCCTCTATCCATGTCTCAGAAAGCCTGTTCAGTAAGAGGAAACCCCTATTGACTTGATGAGGAAGGGAAACTCTGGGCAGACAAATATTGCAGAGCTCCTACCAATGTTAACACTATACCTGCTGGAAGTGGAGAAGGAGTGAGACAAGAGCAAGGCTGGGGTAGGGTGAGAGGTGACCCAGGTGCTCTGCAGGGGAGGGAGAAAATCTTTTTGTCCTCTGAGGCCCTATCAATTGGATCAAGGCATGACAGATTGAAAGAGAAAGCTGTAGGTGGGAGAATACTCCTCGATTTACAATGGGGTGAGGTCCTAATAAACTCATCATAAATTCAAAATGTCAATAGGTCAAAAAAAATGCAGTTATCCTGGATATGGTACCACACACCTGCAATCTCAGCTACTCAGGAGGCTGAAGGAGGAGAATTGTGAATTTGAATCCAGTCTGGGCAACTTACTAAGACCCTGTCTCAAACTCTTACAATGGAGGCAAAGCCTGGGCTGCAGCTCAGTAGAACACTCACCTAGTAGGCTCTGAGCTCAATCCTAAGCACCACCATGAAAGGCAGTGAACCTAGTTCACCACACATCCCACCATAGTCTATTTTACCTCAACTGTGCTCAGAATACCTACATTAGCCTAATGTGGGCAAAAATATCAACCACAGAACTCATCTTATAATAAAGAGTTGAATAGCTTGCATGATTCATTGAGTACTATATTGAAGCACAAAGGGGTTGTATAAATGTACTTTCACATGGTGGTACAGTTTTTAAGAAATTATAAATTGAATTATCATAAGTTGGGACTTTCTTAATTTCTTTTCTACTTTTCATAATTCTTAGTTGGTTCAGACTTTGGTAACAAAATATAACAAAATAAAAATGAGAAGAAGTTTAATTATGGGTCAGGGAGATATAGCTCAGTGGGTTA
>NDGM010970421.1:0-12452 GCA_002564305.1 Octomys mimax
CTCTGTGAAAGCCTGAGAAAATGTTTTCTCTCCATGTGACTCTCCTTAGGCACACTCTACATAGAGGAAAGTGATCGATGATGTTTTTCCTTTTATTTTTGTAAAATTTGTTACTCTTTAATATAAAAATAATAATAATAATAATAATAATTGAAAAACATGAAACAAAATGGAGATGAGGCCTCGCAGTTCTAGCCATTACTATAGGTTGAAACTCCAAGAATCAGTCTCAGGCATCTAAACAGAGAGAGGAAAAAAAAGGTCCTGATGAATTTGCCTATGCAGGCCCATCTGAATTTCTCTTGTGGCATCCACATTGGGCCACTGTACAGAACATTATTGCCACAGGTCAGAACTTAGAATAAAAAACTGTTTCCTTCAGCACTGGCTTTATTCCCTGAGGGACTCATTTATTAACACACAGAAAATGAAATATCTTAAAGAAGAAAATATAAACAAGTAAAAGTACTTTCAATTCAGCTCACATTTACAGTAACTGTACAATAGATCCTTTATTAAAAAAATAGAACAACTATCCTTTATTGAGCTTTTCCCTGAGGTTTAAAGCTGCAAACAGCTAGCACTGAATGTAATCATTCCTACATTTTCCTACCTCAGTCTCACCCCATTCTTTTTTTTTCACCCCATTCTTAGAATGTCTATAAAGGCAGCATCTGCAAAAATACCCTAGAGCCATGAAGAATTATCTAGAAGCCCTTGATGGCAAGTTCTTACTATCTGCGTGGGTAGGAGGTGCTACAAGAGACCTTCCCTCAGTTTCCGCCTGCTCCCTATGTCTCCTGTACACTGTCCCTCCTCTCTGCTTGATAAATAAAGCAGACAAATGGCACATAAAAAACAATTTAGACAAGGAAAATGGAAAATAATCTAATAGTGAAATTAGAAACGCTGGTAGACTTTAGGTTTCTACAAGAAAGTTCAAGAGGAAGATGTAATGCATTTTCCTAGCCTATGAAATTCCTTCAAGAAATGTAGAATTTGAGACACATTTTTAAATAAAGGTACAAGAGAAAATATTGACTTCTATCTAATTTACAAAAAAAGAAAAGTCCTATTACAGATACAATGTTATATTTAATAAATAACTGAAAAAATTTAAGAACAACAGTTATAAAATGTGTTTATTGTCTGATTAGAAAACAGAAATTCACATTGAAAAAAACTAAACTATACTTCAAAAGTGAGTATAGTTGCAAAAGTAATTTTTTTTTTATTTTTTTTTATTTTTATTTTTTTTTTTTGCGGAACCGGGGCTTGAACTCAGACCCTTGCGCTTGCCAGGGAAGGGCTTATTCTACTGAGCCATCTCTCCAGCCCCCAAAATGTTCAACTTTTTTTTTGTTGTTGTTGTTTTTTTGGCAGAACTGGGGATTGAACTCAGGCCCTTGCGCTTATTCTACTGAGGTACTTATTCTACCGAGCCATCGCCCCATCCCCACAAAAGTAAATTTTTAAAATGATTTCAGATTATAATTATAAAATACAGTCACCATTTAAATAATTTCTAACTGACCAAAATGATTTTGTTTTTGGAATGATTTTTCTATTGTAAATTCTCAAGTGCAAAAAGAATATATACATATCTTTGTATCTGTGAGTATAAGTGACACTGATATACATACATGTACACATATACACAAATACATACATACATACATGCAGATGATGCCCATGATCTGTAGACTTCTTCCCCCTTTAAGTTACCATGGAGTATGTATTAGCTAACGCTATGCTTCTATTCCTGGGGTAAGTAATGCTTACATTCCTGAAAGACTGTACTCATTGGATTTTTAAACCACCCTTTCTGTCATCTTCATTTTATGAATGTTCATATTTAAAGATACCTGCTTACGACATCGTTTTGATTTACTAGCATAGAACTCACCACTGACAGCAGCTCAAGTCATCTGAGTGAAGTTTTTCTAACATAAACCCTCTTGGTGTGAAGAACACCGGATTGCACATCCACATCTGAATTGGGAATATTTTAATAGCAAAATACTCACCTGAAAGCACACAATCAATGAAAACAGGGCACTAAGCATATTGGGAAACGACAACTTGTTTACAGTGCAAGACCTGAGTGTTGCACTAATTGACACCAGTGGGGAATATACACGTCAAGCAACTCAAATTTCTGCCCAGAAATTATGAGAAAGGTCTTGAGATTTGATTCTGAGGTTAAAAGATTTTTGAGAAGGTAGAAAAATATGCATGGACAGAATCTTCAAATAATGAAGGTTAACTGTACAGAGATACATCCATTATTATTGCTGTTTTACAATAAAACAATAAAAAGGAAAGTTATTCATTGAACGGTGTAACATCAATTACAACTTGAGGCAAAGATAATGTTCTAAGAATTACAAAATCTTTCCAGACATACTAACTTTGAAATCTCTATATTAAGTGTTAAGGCATTAAGAACCTTTAAAATGCTGTGTGAATATGAGTATGCTTTTATTAGTAGTAGATGCTTTTCACATAAAAAAATGATGTATGCTAACAAATTCATTCCATTTTTACTGGTCCATTGTATTGAACCAACTTGCCAACGTTTACAAATTATTTTGTTTCATACAGAAAACCAACAATACCTTTCCAGTTCCAGGGCTCCAAAGTAAGAATTCTATTTACAAATATGTAATTTTTAAAAAAAAGCACCCTGCAACCAGTGATATAACTACGACATTAAATTGCTGCAGTACATGGAATGTTTGTTCAGTTAAGCAGTTACACCCATGTTAATTGGGGCAATTTAATTTTCAGTGATAAATATGTACTATGATAACAGATACCATGTTCTTCTAACTGTTTTCCCTTCAGTTATGGTAGAAAGAAAGAATGAAAAGTGGAAGGAATGGAAGAACGAAGGGGAACACAGGCACAGGAGATGGAAGGAGGACAAGAAATGCAAGAAGGAGGAAATCAGGAAGACAAGAAGGACATAAAGAAAGGAATTTTTATCCTAGTACATAAATTTTGAGCTCTAGAATAATTTAAGTAAGCCACAGATAAAAAGAATTTAGGGGCACAATATATACTTGTGCCAAAGTGCTGGAGGCAGGAATATTTATGTGTTCTACTTATATGTTAAGAGTATATCAGGGTGTGGAGTGCTGGAGATCTTGGTTCATTGCTGGAAAGGTTTCCTATCTTGCCCATGAGGCAATACATTCCATTCTTAGCACAGAAAAAAAGAAGAAAAAAATGAAAAGGACAGCATAAGTATCTGTAGATTAATTTTATGACATTACTGCTGGGTTTAAATAAAAAAATAAGTAAAATTAATAGGCAGAAAAACCTGCATTCATTCACTGCTCTAGTTTTGTAAGGTATGAAGTTAATATTATATACACATATAAATGTACTATACACACACACAGAAAGAGAGATGGGGGAAATCTTATTTTTTTTTGAGACAAGGTCTTCTTGTGTAGTTCAAGTTTACCTTGAACTCTCAATATAGCTTAATCTCCCTTCAAACTTATGACAATCCCCCTTCCTCAGCTCCTCACATGCTGGGATTACAAGAACATGCCACTTCACCTGGCTGCAGATACGATTTTGAGAAGACTCTTGAAAAAAATGAATAAGAAACATTTTTCACTGGGTACTTAAGAAAGGTTCATGCAAAACACAGCCCAGAAATTTTAGTTTAATTAGCTTCACTTTAAATCTACATCTGACTTGCCAGATTCAATAACTGTTTCTGTTTTACACTATATTGTCACCAGCTCTTCTCTAGGTGTGGTGCGCCTCCCGTTTTCCCTCTTCCTCTTCAACCTTATGCACACCAACAGCCCTCCAGGTTTCATCCTTTAGGGTGCTGCTGCTATCTAGTCCTTCCAAATTTCAGGAATTTAAACTTACCATTAGTATTTTGTTGCAAGTATTTATCATAGAGATTACACCACTTAAAATATAATCTCATACTTTCATCTGTAGAAGATATACAACATTTTCCATTGACTGCTTTTATGTCCCACATAGTAGAACTTTGTCATGATAATGTAAGTGCAAGACAAAAAGGATAATTCCATTACACTGAGGTAAATAATATGACACAGTGGAACATAAAGTAGGACCTGGCTTAGAAGGGATTAGTCGAATGGCACAATCTAAGAGTTCCTGCCTGGATTCTGAAGTAGTGCAGACATGATAGCAGTTGGTGATCAAGGCTGGACCATTGATGAGAGAGAGTGCGACTGGTTAGAACTGTGAAGCTGTGACAAAGGTTTGCTTCATTACTTTCTAGCATGGACTAAGTGCTATGATCTCATCTGTCTTATTTTTTCTCACACATGGAGAACTGCAGCTATGGGAAGGATGAGACACGAGCACCAAATACATTACACTCAAACCATCATTATTAGGAAACATATTATTTCTAGTATATATAAACATAGATATTATATCTATAAGGTGGACACATACATACATGTAATGTGGAATTCACTCCACTGAAAATTAGAAAAATTTTTCTACATTTCTTTGGTATAATTATTCTTCCAAAAACATATAAATACATATCAAAATATAATTGAAACATATGTTGTATGTGTAAAGAATAAAAATAATTCTGTCTACTTTAATCTCATGAGTTCAATAACTGTATCATGTAATCCTCAGTAACACTTTTTCTTATTTTTCCCACTTATTCACTCTCACTGTCTTCCTAATTCAGGATAAAATTACTTGCTCTGTAGAGTCCAATCGCCTCTCACTTCCTCCATCCCCTCTTCCATCCAGGTCATCCCGTGTGCTGTAAACAACAACCGTAGTTCACATACCTATCTTATAATGCCATCACTCTGATAAATCAATGACTATTACAATTTTATGAAGAACATGACACATGAGCATAAATACATAAGCTAGAACTACACACGACATGAAATTAAACGGTGATACAGTCCTCGCAACCACCGTCTTACTCAGAAAGATTGACTTTGTGACTTCCTGAGTGCTTTCCTCACATAGGAAGATGAAGTTGGGTGTGAAATTGGAGAAAGCTTTAAACTGTTGGCTAAATGTCCCTTTTATGTATCTCCCAAGTTCATGACAATTTCTCCTAGAATTAAAAAGCTTCCATAGTCATTCCTAAACCTAAAGGACCTAGTAGAGTAGTGTACTTGCAATGTTTATCATACATTTTATTTAATAAATATATTAGTAGGAAATTGAACCATATGAAGTGTGTGTCCCCCACAGACCTTAAAAGGACACTCATATCTCGGTGCTTAAATCCTAATCGTGGATGCATGGGTGTGTATAGTTATGAAATTTTATCAAGCTATATGCCCATGATATGAGCACTTTTCTGTATCTATATTATACTTCAATAAAGAGTTTAAAAAATTAATCTGCAGTGCAATTGCATCTTAAAGAAGTATCATTATTTCCAGCCATGTAAGACAATTTTACATAATGTGTGTCCCACTAAATTGTTTTATTTATTTTTATTTTGCTGCACATACCATTACAATAAGTTCATAATAGAGAAATTATTAGTGATATTTCTATTAAAGATATCAAAGACCAAATGTATAATATTATTTGCATCTAAATATAAAAACTAAAATACAAACATCAAGTTGTATTTTGAAGTAATAGTACAAAAACGTTATCTATAATAACCCACTATTACTATAAAGAAACATGTATCTTAAAGGTTAAGAAAAAAGAAGGAAGCATATATCATACCAGAACCAAGTAAAATAGAATCAGATAGCTGTATTGTTTTGCATAAAAGATTTCAGAGCAAGTGAGATTAGGGATAAAACATGACCTTATATAAGAAAAAGAGAGTCATTTATTCAAAATGATGTAGAAATCTTAATTATGCATACACATACCAAAAGAACTATGAATTATACAAAGCAAAAAATTATAAACTCAAAAGCAGAAATAAATAAGTCCATAATAACACTTACATAGATAGGCACCATTCTCTCATTAGCTGGTAGAACAAAAGGTAGAAACTCAGTACCAATATAGATGATTTGCAAAGAACAAACACCAGATTTAAATACTTCACGTGCATAAAAATAGCTCACCCAACATCAAAAAAGATTTTTAAAAATCTATTGAATTGTGCAAGGACATTTCATATAGATAGACCTTATCCTGAACAGTGAAATAAACTTTAAAGAAATAAAATATGAATAGGCTAAGTAATACATGCCTGTAATCCCAGAAGGGCAAGCAATTAGTGTTTGAATTCAACAGACTGGGCTAAGAGAACTCCATCACAAAAATTTCTGGCCATCACTGAATTCACCAGTCCATCACCAATAGAACTGAAAAGCCAAGCAAGGGTGTATTCATTCTCTGAGCCAGGACACATACCTCCTGCTCTGGGACACTGACAACTCTTCTGTTGGCCTTCCGACTCCAAGTAGGAAGGAGCGTCATCCAGACTTCTCCCCAAACTCATTGCCAGGCTGGCAGGCTCACACTGAATTACACTACAGGTTTTCCTGGCTCTCCAGTTCTCATATGGTCATCGTTGGAATTCATACCATACTGTGGGATTTCTTGCCTCCATAATATCGTTAGGTGTGAGTATATATGAATGTGGTCCATGCATAATTATGCACAGTATACATTGATTTGTTTCACCAGAAACTTCTTTTTCTTATAAACAGAATATGTTTATTGAGGGAAAGAAATCTCCTGTCTGAGAGAAGGACAAGAGGGGGGCCCAAGCGGGTAGTTTCCCGGAAAATTCTAATACAAAAAATGTTTATATAGGAAAAAAGTGCGCTCTAAAATCTGTGACCTAATTCTATGCAGCTTACTGAGAAACTGAAAAAGTTATATAAGAAGGACAAGTTAAACATAAAAGACAAATTTTAAACATATAAGGAAAGATGTATATCTTATATGTCATATAATAATATAATTTAGTCATTAAGATTCTAGAGTTTGTGCTTCACTTACAGTAGAATACTGAAAATGGTAGAAAGCAAAGCAATAGAGACATTCCTAAGCATAACACAAAACAAATAGGTAAATCACAGTCAACAATAACACTGAGGTTGAGAAAGAGGTAATCCTCAAAACATTTATTGAGCTTATGCAATTTATAGTGCATGCTCAGATATTAATTTTAGAGTGAAGTGATGCAAGTTAAAATTTCAGGCTAGACCTTCTGGCACATGACTACAAACCATTATTCAAGAGGCTGAAGCAAGAGGACACAAACTTAAGACCAGCCTAGCAATTTAGAGATGTTGTTTCAAAACAAACTTTAAAAAGTGAATGGGGGGAGGTGGTTGAAGGACATGCTCAGTATAAAGCTATGGCCTGGAATTCAGAGAGCTATAGGTTCACTGCACAGTACTATAAACAGATGATGAAGACAAGAAAAGGTAATGCTTTTTAAAGGACACTTAGTTACATAAGGCATATTTATTGTTTCAGAACAGGAAAAGAATTATAATAATAATTGTAAAAACTTAATTTATAAAAGACACATGGACGTATTACATTAAACTTAAATATATAACTTCCATGTACCAAAACATTCCATATGTATATATAACATTAAAACAAGAATAATGTTAATCATCACCTTTTCCTTCCTATTATTGTTATGTAAGACTGATCATAAGACTATAAAATAGAACTTTTACAATATACATGAGTGAAAACACAAAAGCCAACATGCATCATTTCCCCACTAATGAAGGTATATAGAGAGACATCATAATAAAATCAAAATGTGCCAGGGAGATAGCTCAGCAGCTTAAGTACCTGCCTGGCAAGTGTGTGGTTCTGAGTTCAATCCCTAGTACTGCAATAAATAAATAAATAAATAAATAAATAAATAAATGAAAGATGAAAAAAGAAAAAGAATACAAGCAGGTAGATTGTATATAACAATATCCTTGTAACTCGAGTTTTTATGTATGATTCGCATAAACGTACAAAATACATATTTCACACACTCAAGCATCAGCATGCACAGATACACATAGTATTTTATCAATACACTTCTTTGTATATCTACTCAATTTTTAATCCTAAATAAAGTTGTGATGTTCAACGATCAGACAATGAATATCATTCTAAGTTTAGTTAATACACAGAAATCTCCCTCTTTTTTAGAACCTCTGCCTAACAAGCTATTGCTTTCTGTTCTTTGCCACAAATGCACTTCAGTGGTTCCTCCTTGGTTGGCGGGTCTTTGCCCTTGAATTCTATCACAGAATTGTCTGGAATGGCAAAAATAATGCTTACACTTAATTCCTTGGTAATGTGTGAGAATAAAAGAGTGGAATTTTAAAAAATAATAATATAGCCGGAAATATTCAGAAATTATAATTGTTAGTGAGCCAGTTTCATCCTGAATCTATTAGGCATTGGATTAGAAAGGAGGTCAAAGGGAATGATATTGTAGTAATCAAGATATACGCTTCCTTGTAGGAATTAAAGAGTATGAGAATGAGGTGGTTTGTTAATTATTTTCTTTGATTAGGTTACCTATTTCTCCCCATGTGCATTTAAATATTAATCAGAGGTTCGCTTTAGTACAGCATTATTCAAAAGGAGAAAATGAGGGAAGAGTTCAAGTGCAAGGTAAACAGCTGCTTCAGATGGAATGGAAGAGGTCCCTCCTTAGACTTGGGATTTAATGTGCACTACCCCTTACACATTTTACAAAACATTTTATCATTTCTATCACACAGAAAACTTTTTTACTTATGAAATTAGTTTGAGCTTTCAAACTCAGATTCTTAAAATCACAATTTCTCTAATTTCTAAGCCGTGTGTTTTCATTATGATGCAGTAGAAGATAGATGTAGAACTAGAGTTGGGGTGAGGTACAGTTCCCTGTACTACACACTTGCTCTTAAGTTATTTAATTACCCTTAAGAAAAGTTTTTTTAATGCAAAACATTTACTTTCATTACTAAACTAGCTAATTTTGAAAGTTCAATTTTTGCCTTTAAAATCAAACTCTACAGATATTTTTTCCTAATTAAAAAAATAAAAACAACATATACTGTTAGCTGCTACAAACAGAATATCAAGGGTCATTCCACTTAAATCACTGTCTAGTAAGGAGTTAATTATTCAGTGTGTGTATCTACTAAGCATTTAAAATGTAATTGGCATTTAAATGGATTCATCACACTCTTCCCCTGAAAATGTTTAAACTGAATGAAAACATAGCAAGAACTCATAAAAATGGCATATTTGCGACTCATATCATTTCTTTCTTACAACCATTTGTTTTGAATTTGACAATGACCTTATCATAAGACACATAAACATTTGTTTCTTAAGGACAGGGCAGTGAAATTAAAGCAAAAGCTGGAAAAATAAAACAATATTGTTATATATTTTTCTTTAATACTGTCCACATTTCAGTGAATATAGCTTTAAAATTTTTGAAACCTTTGTACTGTTTACATTGTCCTGGAAACGGGCTAAAGAATGAGTTAGAGAAAGGAGCCAACTCATGCTAGGCTGTGGATAGTCCTTAGAGCGTTTTCATGATCCTAATGTGTATCTAGAAGTGAGAAATTCATAGAATAAAAGAATCAGAAAAGGGTAGCTGGAGGCGAGTTTGGAGAAACTTCAGGTACTCCTGCATGTTGAGGTTGAGAAAACAAAGAGGGTAAGGGACTTACTTGTCAAAAGTCCACTAACAAGTTAGTAGAAGACTCAGGTTTATAAATCAGTAACTACGTCAAACATTTAGCTGGCAAAATCATTACTTGCCCTTAAAATCTAAAACATTTTATAAAATGTCAACATAAGAAAATAGATACTTTCTTCTCTCAAAACCCTAATAAATTACCCTAAAATCCTCCCGAAAGAAATTTCTCTGTAGGGGCATAATCAGTTTTTAAGAGTTGAGTAAACATTCTAGGACCTGACAGAAATTCAGTAATCATCCTCTTTAATTAGTAGAATTAAGCAAGACCCACCCTACTCTCCACTCATGCAACAAAAGTATAATGGACACAGTTCAAAAGTATAACACTATAAAATCAGAGAGGTAGGACGAGCACACTGACTGTCACTGTGCTATCAATCACAGATAAATCACTAACTGAAAAATATACAACACACAATTTAGACAAAAAGCCCCAGAAAAACAGCACACATAGAAAATATTGCAAATTAGTAAGAATTATACTACATCAATCTCGAACTATAATTTGATGCACAGGATATTAGCTTGTTTTATAAATGACACTATGCTGCAATTGAACAGGATCACTTGTATAATACCGATGACAGAATAAATTACTCTGGTCCCAAAACTCTGTGCGTGGTGGGGGAGGGGTGTGCACACTCACACATGCATATGAAGTGTGATAAAATCAATGAAGTTTAAATGTTAAAGTTAAATCCAGTAAAACACACCTTATTATTAATCGCTCTCAAAACACCTTCACTTTGAACACAGTCCATCATTCTGGAAATGTATTTCAAGTTGTATCTTTTTAAGAAGTGCTCAAAACTATGGTGAATGCTCTTCTAGCAGCATGTTCATAAGAACATTTTCATGCATCCTCATTTATTAGATCCAACACTGTATGAATTATGGCTCTTTTCCACAGCCAAAATTACTATGAAGGTTAAGATTCTGAATCAATTGAAGACAATGAGGCACCCATGACAATATAACAAAAGACAGTCACACACGAGGACTTCCAGAACTGCTCCAGAAGATGGCAATGATAGGATGAGTGCCTTCTAAAGAAAGGGGAAATATTTTGAAGGGGACTCACGGCCCTGCGTCTTTTACTTTAATAATTATTTTAAATTTAGACATTCACCATACTTTTCGATCCAACTCATATGTACATATATCATGCAATATTAAAACATTTGTGATTTTGGAGTTGTAATGAGCATTTCATAGTACTTGTTGCATGCATACATACATTCTATAAATGTATCACACTGGAGATTTAATATCTAGAGCTGCGGTGTTTCATTTTGTTGTGTTTTTTGGTACAGAGAATCGAACTCATGCCCTGGCCCTTGTGAGGCAGGCACTGTGCTGCTGAAGTGTATCTGTGTCCTACAGTTTTATTTTAAAGGCAAAACTATAGTTTTTAATATAAAGGGTAAGATTACGCTTTCTATTTTCTTTCCTTACCATGCCCAGAATTTTATTTGCTTTTGGTATTATGGAGGCAACTTAGAGTCACCAATTCTGGAAACAGTGTACAATAATTCTAAGACCTTTAGATGACCTCAGACTTCCTGTTTGCAGGCTTTGCACGAGTTCTCCTCTACAGCAGATGATTACAGCTGTGGCCATTTCATGCCCCCATTCGCATCCCACTCCCACTGGCACACCCAAACACGTCCACAATTCACAGCACTGGGTATGAGGAACTCCAGGCCCCTTTCTCCTACTCAAAAATCCATTTTATAGTTAGAGACTGAGAGAAGTTTTATAAGCACAGCACTGATTCAGCTCTAGCACAGGAGAAACACTCCTCAAACTTTGGTAAAGTATTATAACAGTAACAAATTACTCACAACACAAACACCAATGACTATGACACATTAGTTTGTCATGGCGTCAGGATTAGGAAGCTTTAGCCTAGACCAGTAACTAATGCAAGAATATCCTGACCTCTCTTGCTGGAAGCATTTGGATCCAGTACTGATACTATTAGTAATACAAATAATATATGACATTAACTCAGTGACCATTCTGTGTCCTTATAGTACTTTGTTTTGTCTTATTTAACACTTACAAGTACTCCACAGGTGAGCAGTATTTTTATCATTATTTTACTAAGAAACTGAGGCCTAGGAAGTTTAGGCAATCACTCAAAATGTAGCAGCAACACAAACACAAATAGACGGCTGTCTAACATCAAAGTCTATTTTTATTAATGTTTTCCTTTATCACAAAACATTTCTTCAACTATTTCACAATTATTTACCTGTCAAGTATTCCCTAGGAAAAATAGTTCTTTCCTTCCAGAGTCCAAACTACCCCACCTACTGGCATCACTATTTCAGAGTTATGACGTATCTACCCAAAGAACAAGTATTGCTTGTCATTACATACCAATTACTGCCATACTGTCTCTCAAGTAAATGTTTGTTTTTTTAAAAAAGGGGGTAATACATGAAAACAAGAGACAAGAAAAAGAATGTCACAGGACTGTCCTGCCAACATGCTGTATATGGTTAGATTTCTAAACTCCTGTATAAAAATATATAATTGTTTATTCCTATTTTTAAATCTTTTTATTTTTTAAATTTTTTTCTTCATATTCTGTAGGGACTAAAAAATTAACATATCAATACTTGATGGAAAATACCTGTTCCATGTTACGCCTAAGATGTTTGATATTCCAACAGATAGTGAGGTTAAACTCAACTGCCTATGTTGTAGGGTAATAACAATAAGCTTCTCTTCTGGAGGGTTAACAACCTAA